>JAXIVJ010003294.1:0-96152 GCA_036785665.1 Chirona hameri
CGCACACGCACACCACACACACACGCATCGAACAGGTGTGCGTATGCAAGCCGGTGGGCACAAGTATGTCTATGCACGCATGAAGGCGTATGACGCACACCCGTTCATGCATACAAACATACACTCGCATACGTATATACTCACGAGTATACATGCAGGTGGACGTATGATTTCCAAAGTCGAAACCCGCTGACGTCGAACATCCGAGAGAGATCGGAGAATCAAGGAATGACAAGCTTCGATGAGGACGATTTAATCCTAGCCGGGAAACGAGGTTGGTATGCGCTACACCCCTGTGTGTATTTTGACTGCTGATAACGGTTGGTTCGCTGACGGGTTTGGGTAATCATCTAACGAGGGAGGTATGCGGGATATTAATGTCGGGCGCCCAGGAGGGACAAAGTAAGTTGTTTTGATAGTGGAATCGTTCCCGAGCCATGACGTTTAACCAGGAACTAACGCCGTAAGACGTCAGATGCTGTGGTGGCCAGTGGGGCTAGCGAGCGGGTGAGTCGGACGATGCAGTGCCGCTGAGGTACGTTGGGCGAGGGATTGTGCTGCCGGAGTGAGGTGGTTTGGGCGAGGGATTGCCCCGCGGGAGTTGATATCGGTGGTTGAGATGTGGGAAGCTGGTGATGAGTGGGTGAGGGGATACCGCCCAAGAGGAGAAGATATATGTCCATCGAGGGGGACCTGTGATGTACGCCGAACGATCAGGCCATGGCGCTTTGTATCGCAACGTGCAGCTCTTGTTCTCCCGACTTTCGGACGAAATTATAGGTTTTAGGTCCATCGCGGAGCTACCCAGGTGGTGCCGGCCAACCGGGTGGCGCTAACTCGAACGAGATCGCGACGTGCGGAGATGTTAGGATCAGTGGCGGCGCGGTGAGGGGTGATTGCCTCCGTGCTACTGAATAAGTCCATCGCGCTCGACCAGGCGATTGCAATAAGACGACACGCGCAAGCGGCCGCAATTTAGCCAAGTAGCTCTGAGCCGCGCGACCTCGGAGTTTTTTTAGGCTGTGGGCAGGTTGAGAGGTGATTAGTAGGGCCAGGAAGGGCCGAGAGCGGGTGAACTGAGCGAAGTTAAGTCCATCGAGGAGGGCTTGCGAGGTATGCCGGCTAACATATATTATGTTGTTTGTGCCGCAATATGCCACACTTGTCTTCCCGACCCTCGGATAAAATTTGTAGGTCTTATGTCCATCATGGAATTCCCCAGGTCGTACCGGGCGACCGGGGAATGATGTCGCGGGAGGCACCATGACGTGCGGAAGGGTTAGGATCAGAGGGGACGTGGCGAGGGGTAAAGGCCGCCGCGTGACTGAACAGGTCCATCGCGCTGGCCAGGTGCTTGCAATAAGTCAGCAAGCGAATGCAGCTGCAACTTAGCCAAGTAGCTCTGCGCCGTTCGACCGCGGAATTTTAATAGGTTGTGGAAACGGGTTAAGAAGAAGCGATTAAGCGGCGCAGTAAGACGAGATGTTCTGGGGTAAGAGAGCGGAGCCTTGGACCATGGAGGGGTGAGCGGCGGCCGAAACTAATCACATGACGGGACGGCAATGGAGGAAATTATCGGGATGATTAGAGGAAAAAGCGGGGAACCCCACCCGGTCAAGGTCTCTCACCCGTAATTAATAGCACCACTGGAGGGCAGTAGACGAAGGAGGGAGATACCGGGGCGTCAACCCGTGCATTTGGATTAGTGTTTGAAAGGAGGATAAATGGGAGCGAGAATTAATGACTGTATGCCAGAATAATCGATTAAGTTAAGGACTAGTGGAAGAATTGACGCTCAGCGATTAATTATAGGTGAGGAGCCTGTTAAGGTCGGGGAGTTAGTGGTGGGATTGTATTTGTTGGGGTTGGGACCAGGATGATTTGGGGGGGCGGATCATGGAGCCGATATGGGGAAAGGATGCCGCGACTGATCATCTGTCGGGACATACTCCGGTAGGCTCTGTCGTGGGAGAACCTGTCCTAATATCCACCAATTAGCGAACTCCACATACCATCTTGACATACCTTATATCGGAGCAGTGAGAGGCCTATGTGTTGATTGACGAATGGTCAGCCTCATCAAAAATAGTATGTACGAGCCCGGGCAGCGCAATTGCAACTGTTTGAAATTCATATACATTCGCGGGTATTCTGAAAAACCACAAGAAATAGTGGATCGTCGCTGCCGTAAATCGATCCGGAGGTCAAGAAACCCCTGCATGCAAATTTTCGAAATGTTGCAAATTGTTGCAAAATGTTGCAATACGTTCTAAATATTGCAAATGAAGTCTTAGAGCGCTGATTCTAACGCTATTGCAATCAGCGGCCCGAACGGGTCCAGAAGATATTTGTTTACAGAAAATGGAAAACAATTTGATTGATTTTGTTTGCAATTTGTGAAATTATGCAATGTTGCAAAGCCCGATTGCACGCTACACATGCAGCGCTCAGGACGTACTCCTTTTTGGCGGATTCGAGAAAGGAGATCATGAACAATTTAATAGGTCAGTAAAACTCTTTGCCACACCGCGCCCGCTCGGTCCTCGCCCGTTTACGTCGGCCGCCGAGGCGTTTTACTGGCTTTACGGGAATCATCCATGACATATATCTTCGATTGACACTAGAGATGCAAATTAAAAAAAAAACAGGAACCGGCCCCGCACTCACCGCACTCACCGCTCATGCATGAGTTGGGACCGGCATCAAGCCCGGCCACATGTGGCAGCACCCGCCAGGCCCGGCACTCGGCAGCTAGCAATTGTATGTATACTTCATTCTACACTTAAAATATTTTAATAGGAATATTTATAGTTTGCAATGTGCATGTTGCACCATTTTAACACACCACATTGAACTACCAATGGATAATGGATATGTATGGACCATTGAGTAAAGAAATCCCACAAAAGTCAGAACTTAAGATAAATAATCAACAACAGACTAACAGGAGAGTGGAACAGGTCAATGTGAGTAGACTTCTTTCATCTTTGGTGCTTTGCAAAAATAAAAAAGCATGATAGGATCATGCAATTCCGAACGAGCAGCTTAAAAGTATGTAATAAGTATGCACTCATCACTCAACTCTCTCGGTTTCGGCTTCCTCATCTCTTTTCCTCACTCTTCGGTTTCCTCATTATCCAAGCCAAGATATCTATAACTAACATCATGGATAAGAGACTACCTGGATTGGTCACTCCCCGCGGCATCCTCTGATCCTTGCGACACCGCGATTGGGTGGTAGCCACCTTGCGGCGAAACTGCGAACTAAAAACGTACACGACGCGCCGTTCGCTAATGCACGCGCTGCGGTGGTGGCGGGGATCACGCCGGCTGCTAAATGCGTATTTTATCAAATTGTTACTGTTTAGGTGCTGGATATAGTCTTCAAAGTATTCCTGAAGACATTGTGCGTCGCCCGAAGTGCAGCACACGGCCGTAGCGATGATAGATCAAGAGTTATTCACCTGCGATACCTGCCGTGATCGCTCGCCGGTCACAGCCCATGGGCTTACTTCAATCATTATTTTGGATTTTGTGGTTAATGACTCAATCCTGCCACAGGGAAGATTCAAGCATTCGATAGGTTCATTACTGTCCATCTTAGTATGAATGTCCAACAAACCAGTGCAGATGATGAGTGATGTCTTCCCGTTTTTGAACCACAAATGATGAACCACAACCCGCGCCCCGCGGGGGGCAGAATCTGCTCCTTCCCGGATTGTCTAAATACCTTCAAAACTATGATAGATATCGGTATGAAACTTGCAACACCTTATTCTCCATCAATTATACGTCTTCTCTCAACATTTTATTTAAATTGGTTAAGAAGTTTGGGAGATAATTACGTTTTAGTGACGTCATGTCATGCCATTTTTGGTGGAAAAACTTAAATGTTTGATAAATTGTAGAAAATAGAGTTTGGAAGCAAATTGCAAATAAAAACATCAATAGAACACAAATAACACTCTCTTCGAAATGGCTATCTCGGATATTCAAAATGTTGAGTTTTTGACCCCAAAATAAAATAAAAATGATTTTTTCTCGAAAAAAGGCCACAAAATAAATATTTGTTAAGATATTTTAAAAAACGGAACATATATTGGAGAACCAAGTATGAACAATTATGACACCCGCACCAAATTGCAAAGCAATAGGTATCTTTATTTTTGACTGACTTGTGGCTCCCTAAGTATGAGTAACTCATGACGTCATTTTTGTAATTGCATTTGATGGCTTTTATTGACCATATATAGACAAATAAATACCACCACTGTATTTTGTAGACAAAACTGATCTATAAACATGTATTTTGTATTTAGATTGATATATTTCAAATTGTGACCTTTGTCGACCTGACCTTGACCTGAACTTCACCTAAGGGCCATTATATGGGGTCAGGTTGTGAAAATGGATAATACTATGCGGAAAATGTATTATACCTTTGGGAGCACCCATGTTAAATGGAAAGTATGGCCCATCAACCCAAATATCTGGATGTTGACCTTCCATCTGACCGTGACCTGACATGTGACCTTATTTGAAAAATTTCGCGCATGCTTTAGATTTTAGATGTGTCTCATTGAGAGCCTTCGATTGCCGCCTTGCGCGTCTCGCTGCGGTTATTGATTCTCACGAAAATCCCAAATATATTTCGGCGCAGCGAGCTACTCCATTCGCACAAGCGACGCCGGGCAACTGTCGTGTACGTTTTTTTGCGCATGCGCAGATCGGACATGTGTTTCGCGGAGCGGCCGAGTGACCTATCCAGTCGTTCTCTCATCCATGCTAACATCCAAGCCAGCCACACGCACAGAGCCACTCTTATACGGCCTTGGCACAGATTTAAACAGACCTTGAGCACAGAGAAACAAAGACGCGTGTCAAACTAGCTCACATTCACATTCACATTCGGAAACACATTCGCGGACTATTGGGATTTCCATAACAATTGGCACACAGGCAGAGCATGACCTTCTTATTATGGTCATAATTTTAGAGTCGCACGTTTAAAATCAAAGGATTTAGAGCAGGTCATAGGTTTAAGGTCAAACAGAGGACTATTCCGATTTGCATGAAAATTGGCACACAGTTTTTTATAGTTTTTTTCCTTGTTTTCAGTTTATTCACTTCAACATGCTCACACTCATCGACACTCACACTGTATCAGAACATCAGTCAGATCAACATTCAACACATTCATGTCTCACACGCACAAGCAACAACAACTGCATATAACCGCACCGCTGTTGGGGGATATGGGACATTATTATTAAACGCACTTCACCAGAACTAACAACACAGGTGGCCCCGCCCGCGCCGCCTCGTACTTAACCGCGGCTTTACTCCGCGAAGCGTCGACCCACCTCGCCACCGGCCGGGCGAGCGAGGCGTCGACTCCGCGCCGCGGCGCCCGCCTCGCCACCGGCCGGGCGAGCGAGGCGTCGACTCCGCGCCGCGGCGCCCGCCTCGCCACCGGCCGGGCGAGCGAGGCGTCGACCCGCTGGGGCGGCGCCCCGCACCCCCGGCCGGCCGACCGGCCCCGCAAAATATGCTGGGGGCCGGTCTCGGGTTAGCCCGGGTGGCGGATGGGCGGGGCCCTACAAAGCCGCATAGGCAACTTTCTCACTTGTTAATTCTTATTCACCTATCACGCCTAATGCCTCCGACCTCGCTGCCTACTTTATTTTCGAGTTTCATCAGAATGAGAGATTGCCACGTTCATCACTTATTTTACTCCATTTGGTACAATATTGATCTACCTTGTTTTGTTTTTTGCGATTATCGATTCTGCCTGAGCAAACTTCTTTATTATTGTCTTTAAGCTTTGCAGTCTCGGTACTTGGGACTCAGAAGCAAGCTTACAACTGACTACGTGCTGCTTAGTCAGTAGCAATATAAGATTTACAATGGGGGGTGCTCCAGGGCAACTCAGTATTACTGACTGGTACTCACTGATTTGGTCTAGCAGATTATACTTTCCTTTAACAAGACTTAATATTGCATCCCATAATGGTTTAACATCTTCGCAATCAAAGAAGAAATGCTTTAAATCATCTACTTGAAAGCACTTGCGACACAACGGGCTTCCTATAACACCTCTGGTGCCCAAATAACGGCGCGTAGGAATGTACCTATTTATTATTCTGTAATGCAAAGATTGCAATCGTGTTGAAACCGTACACTTGTACGGTATTTCATAAATTGTTTGCCAGCTGTGCGGATGGACGCCGTGTTGAGCCCACCTGCCATTTGCTGCCGGTGTTCGAAAATCCGACAGCATCTTATATATATGACGGTTTCGCACAAGCTCGATTGGCATAAACGTGTCGTCTAGCCTGACAGCGATGTCCGTACGGTCACGGTTGCTTAATTTACAGTTCGGGCTCTGTCGCGCTATACTTCCACGCAGCTGGAAGAGCAGTTATTATACCTTGCAATTCCAAAAAGGGAGTTCTTAAAAATGGATATTTATGTCTTATTTCGTTGCTATTCATAATATCTCCCTGTTGATCAATAAGGTCGTCAATAACTTTAATTCCCTTACGGTACATTTCTCTAATAAATAGTGGCTTCTTGTCTATCCTTATTTCATCATTGTGCCACAGGCTTTGTAATCTAACTGCAAATGCATTATCGGCATGAGTAGGACACACTTTCTGAAAACTGGCTATTATTTCCTTGTAGAATACAGGTATTCTTAACCCCTCCAAGGTTATATTGCATTTCTTAATCCTTATCAAATCTGCCAGATCAAATTCCCCTAGTCTCAATTTCAATACTATTCTCTAAGTCGCCTAGGTATCTTTAACCATACGTCTGATCCAGTTCAATGGCAGTGCCAAATAGAAACGTTCCACGTCAACAGCATTTAGCACACCATGCTTTATGCTTTGACAAAGGGTTGCTCTAGCAACTTTGGGTGGCCTGCCTATCCAGATAAACTTCATTATATGACTTTGGATCTCTTTCAAGTCTACCTTTGCAATCGAGAGGCATGACGCTACGAACACTAGCTGCGAAGCTAATAACGCTTTAGCAACTACAATTCTTCCTTTTATGGTGAGGTTACGCTGTGTCCATGAGTTAATGGCTGTCTTCACTTTTTTGACTAAAGGTGAAATATTGTCGTCGTTACAGCAATCCGTTGCGCTAAACCAAACCCCTAATATCTTAACTTTTCTCACTGCTTCAATGCTATACACACTGAGTCTCTCTTCTGATGGATTGCGCCCAACCACATAATACTACATTTCTGCAGGTTTAGATCTAGTCCAGATACTAATTTAAAATCGTTTAACATTTCCATCACACTCTGAACAGCTAACGTATCATTTAGAAACAAAGTTGTGTCATCTGCGTATTGTGTCACCTTAACTTCCTGGCCGTTTATATGTATCCCTGTTATATTCGTCGCCGCCCTAACCTTAATTGCTAGCATTTCAACTGCCAAATTAAACAGCAATCCGCTGAGAGGTGAGCCTTGGAAAGTTCCCCTGGAGCATGGAAACCAACTCGATGTAAAACCATTGTTCTTAATAGTCAAAACTGTATTGCTGTGTAGTAGACGAATCCATGATACCAAATTTGGTCCAAAATTGAACGATTCTAAGGCGTACATGAGGAAATCGTTTTCTAGAGAATCAAATGCATTCCTAAAATATATCGCTAACAATATACCTTCGATATTATCAATCCTACAGTATTCAATAATGTCAGATATCAATAGAATATTCTCTCCTATATATCTTCCTTTCACAAATCCATTTTGACTTCTGTGAATTAATTTATAGATTACTTTTCCCAGCCTATTGGCAATAACTTTAGCTGCTATTTTGTAGACCACGTCCAGGAGGCAGCCTTGTTTTATTTTGTAGCAGCATCTGATTACCTTTCTTGGGAATGAGTGTGAGGACACCTCTTCTATGCAAAATAAAAAAACTGGCCTTGTTCCCTAGCGTAGTTAAAGTAGTCAATAATGATATCGCCCATGTCTTCCCAAAAGTAGGGAAAGAACTCTGCAGTAAAGTCGGAGATTCCTGCAGTCTTGTTCCGTGCCATTTTGCTAATCGCCTCTTTCCATTGCTGTTTTGTTATTGTACCCTCACAACTGAATTTGTCCTCCTCCGACAGCCGTGGCGCGTTTTCATCAAGAGCAAAACTATCAAAGGACTGACTCGTCCTACGTTTGGAAGAATACAATGTCTTATAAAAAGCTACGCATGCGTCAAGAATTGGCTTGTTACCCCGTATAAAATCCCAATTGTCTGTTTGTATAGTAGTTATGTTTTTTGTGCTGCCCTTGTTTTCGCCAATCTCAAGAAGTAACTAGTAGACTAGTGCTCCCTCCTAGTGCTAGTGCTCCCTCCTAAGTAACTAGTGCTCCCTCCTCCAGCCAGATTACGTGAGACTTTAATATTGCTGCCCGTCCTCGTTTTTCTTTAATGTCATCCAGTGCCCGCTTAACGCTTTCGTACTCAAATATTCCTTCACGAGAAGGATCATTCGCAATTATTGACTCGAAATCATTTACTCTTTTATCCAGTAAGTTTTCTTATCTGCGCAGCTTATGCGCGACCTCCTTGCTTCTCCTGATGGTCATAACCCGAATGTTACTTAACAGCATTTCTACCTTTACACCCTTACTAATATTTCCTGCGTAAGCACCGTTACCAAGCTTTGCTTCTCTAATCTCTGCTCTGATTTCGTTTGCATGCGCATCGTCAGCAATCAGCGAGTTGCTGTACAACCATGTACCTGGACCACAGGGCTGAGTGCTGATCCAATCAGCGAGTTGTTGTACAACCATGTACCTGGACCACGGGGCTGAGTGCTGATCCAATCAGCGAGTTGTTGTACAACCATGTACCTGGACCACGGGGCTGAGTGCTGATCCAATCAGCGAGTTGTTGTACAACCATGTACCTGGACCACGGGGCTGAGTGCTGATCCAATCAGCGAGTTGTTGTACAACCATGTACCTGGACCACGGGGCTGAGTGCTGATCCAATCAGCGAGTTGCTGTACAACCATGTACCTGGACCACGGGGCTGAGTGCTGATCCAATCAGCAAGTTGTTGTACAACCATGTACCTGGACCACGGGGTTGAGTGCTGATCCAATCAGCGAGTTGTTGTACAACCATGTACCTGGACCACGGGGCTGAGTGCTGATCCAATCAGCGAGTTGTTGTACAACCATGTACCTGGACCACGGGGCTGAGTGCTGATCCAATCAGCGAGTTGCTGTACAACCATGTACCTGGACCACGGGGCTGAGTGCTGATCCAATCAGCGAGTTGCTGTACAACCATGTACCTGGACCACGGGGCTGAGTGCTGATCCAATCAGCGAGTTGTTGTACAACCATGTACCTGGACCACGGGGCTGAGTGCTGATCCAATCAGCGAGTTGTTGTACAACCATGTACCTGGACCACGGGGCTGAGTGCTGATCCAATCAGCGAGTTGCTGTACAACCATGTACCTGGACCACGGGGCTGAGTGCTGATCCAATCAGCGAGTTGCTGTACAACCATGTACCTGGACCACGGGGCTGAGTGCTGATCCAATCAGCGAGTTGCTGTACAACCAAGTACCTGGACCACGGGGCTGCGTGCTGATCCAATCAGCGAGTTGTTGTACAACCATGTACCTGGACCACCGGGCTGAGTGCTGATCCAATCAGCGAGTTGTTGTACAACCATGTACCTGGACCACGGGGCTGAGTGCTGATCCAATCAGCGAGTTGCTGTACAACCATGTACCTGGACCACGGGGCTGAGTGCTGATCCAATCAGCGAGTTGCTGTACAACCATGTACCTGGACCACGGGGCTGAGTGCTGATCCAATCAGCAAGTTGATGTACAACCATGTACCTGGACCACGGGGCTGAGTGCTGATCCAATCAGCGAGTTGTTGTGCAACCATGTACCTGGACCACGGGGCTGAGTGCTGATCCAATCAGCGAGTTGCTGTACAATCATGTACCTGGACCACGGGGCTGAGTGCTGATCCAATCAGCGAGTTGTTGTACAACCATGTACCTGGACCACGGGGCTGAGTGCTGATCCAATCAGCGAGTTGTTGTACAACCATGTACCTGGACCACGGGGCTGAGTGCTGATCCAATCAGCAAGTTGCTGTACAACCATGTACCTGAACCACGGGGCTGAGTGCTGATCCAATCAGCGAGTTGCTGTACAACCATGTACCTGGACCACGGGGCTGAGTGCTGATCCAATCAGCGAGTTGCTGTACAACCATGTACCTGGACCACGGGGCTGAGTGCTGATCCAATCAGCGAGTTGTTGTACAACCATGTACCTGGACCACGGGGCTGAGTGCTGATCCAATCAGTGAGTTGTTGTGCAACCATGTACCTGGACCACGGGGCTGAGTGCTGATCCAATCAGCGAGTTGCTGTACAACCATGTACCTGGACCACGGGTCTGAGTGCTGATCCAATCAGCGAGTTGTTGTACAACCATGTACATGGACCACGGGGCTGAGTGCTGATCCAATCAGCGAGTTGCTGTACAACCATGTACCTGGACCACGGGGCTGAGTGCTGATCCAATCAGCGAGTTGTTGTACAACCATGTACCTGGACCACGGGGCTGAGTGCTGATCCAATCAGCGAGTTGTTGTACGACCATGTACCTGGACCACGGGACTGAGTGCTGATCCAATCAGCGAGTTGTTGTACAACCATGTACCTGGACCACGGGGCTGAGTGCTGATCCAATCAGCGAGTTGTTGTACAACCATGTACCTGGACCACGGGGCTGAGTGCTGATCCAATCAGCGAGTTGCTGTACAACCATGTACCTGGACCACGGGGCTAAGTGCTGATCCAATCAGCGAGTTGATGTACAACCATGTACCTGGACCACGGGGCTGAGTGCTGATCCAATCAGCGAGTTGTTGTACAACCATGTACCTGGACCACGGGGCTGAGTGCTGATCCAATCAGCGAGTTGCTGTACAACCATGTACCTGGACCACGGGGCTGAGTGCTGATCCAATCAGCGAGTTGCTGTACAACCATGTACCTGGACCACGGGGCTGGGTGCTGATCCAATCAGCGAGTTGCTGTACAACCATGTACCTGGACCACGGGGCTGAGTGCTGATCCAATCAGCGAGTTGTTGTGCAACCATGTACCTGGACTACGGGGCTGAGTGCTGATCCAATCAGCGAGTTGTTGTACAACCATGTACCTGGACCACGGGGCTGAGTGCTGATCCAATCAGTGAGTTGTTGTGCAACCATGTACCTGGACCACGGGTCTGAGTGCTGATCCAATCAGCGAGTTGTTGTACAACCATGTACCTGGACCACGGGGCTGAGTGCTGATCCAATCAGCGAGTTGCTGTACAACCATGTACCTGGACCACGGGGCTGAGTGCTGATCCAATCAGCGAGTTGTTGTACAACCATGTACCTGGACCACGGGGCTGAGTGCCGATCCAATCAGCGAGTTGCTGTACAACCATGTACCTGGACCACGGGGCTGAGTGCTGATCCAATCAGCGAGTTGTTGTATAACCATGTACCTGGACCACGGGGCTGAGTGCTGATCCAATCAGCGAGTTGCTGTACAACCATGTACCTGGACCACGGGGCTGAGTGCTGATCCAATCAGCGAGTTGCTGCACAACCATGTACCTGGACCACGGGGCTGAGAGCTGATCCAATCAGCGAGTTGTTGTACAACCATGTACCTGGACCACGGGGCTGAGTGCTGATCCAATCAGCGAGTTGCTGTACAACCATGTACCTAGACCACGGGGCTGAGTGCTGATCCAATCAGCGAGTTGTTGTACAACCATGTACCTGGACCACGGGGCTGAGTGCTGATCCAATCAGCGAGTTGCTGTACAACCATGTACCTGGACCACGGGGCTGAGTGCTGATCCAATCAGCGAGTTGCTGTACAACCATGTACCTGGACCACAGGGCTCAGTGCTGATCCAATCAGCGAGTTGTTGTACAACCATGTACCTGGACCACGGGGCTGAGTGCTGATCCAATCAGCGAGTTGTTGTACAACCATGTACCTAGACCACGGGGCTGAGTGCTGATCCAATCAGCGAGTTGCTGTACAACCATGTACCTGGACCACGGGGCTGAGTGCTGATCCAATCAGCGAGTTGTTGTACAACCATGTACCTGGACCACGGGGCTGAGTGCTGATCCAATCAGCGAGTTGCTGCACAACCATGTACCTGGACCACGGGGCTGAGTGCCGATCCAATCAGCGAGTTGCTGTACAACCATGTACCTGGACCACGGTGCTGAGTGCTGACCCAATCAGCGAGTTGTTGTACAACCATGTACCTGGACCACGGGGCTGAGTGCTGATCCAATCAGCGAGTTGCTGTACAACCATGTACCTGGACCACTGGGCTGAGTGCTGATCCAATCAGCGAGTTGCTGTACAACCATGTACCTGGACCACGGGGCTGAGTGCTGATCCAATCAGCGACTTGCTGTACAACCATGTACCTGGACCACGGGGCTGAGTGCTGATCCAATCAGCGAGTTGCTGTACAACCATGTACCTGGACCACGGGGCTGAGTACTGATCCAATCAGCGAGTTGTTGTACAACCATGTACCTGGACCACGGGGCTGAGTGCTGATCCAATCAGCGAGTTGCTGTACAACCATGTACCTGGACCACGGGGCTGAGTGCTGATCCAATCAGCGAGTTGCTGTACAACCATGTACCTGGACCACGGGGCTGAGTGCTGATCCAATCAGCAAGTTGCTGTACAACCATGTACCTGGACCACGGGGCTGAGTGCTGATCCAATCAGCGAGTTGCTGTACAACCATGTACCTGGACCACGGGGCTGAGTGCTGATCCAATCAGCGAGTTGCTGTACAACCATGTACCTGGACCACGGGGCTGAGTGCTGATCCAATCAGCGAGTTGCTGTAGAACCATGTACCTGGACCACGGGGCTGAGTGCTGATCCAATCAGCGAGTTGTTGTACAACAATGTACCTGGACCACGGGGCTGAGTGCTGATCCAATCAGCGAGTTGCTGTACAACCATGTACCTGGACCACGGGGCTGAGTGCTGATCCAATCAGCGAGTTGTTGTACAACCATGTACCTGGACCACGGGGCTGAGTGCTGATCCAATCAGCGAGTTGCTGTGCAACCATGTACCTGGACCACGGGGCTGAGTGCTGATCCAATCAGCGAGTTGCTGTACAACCATGTACCTGGACCACGGGGCTGAGTGCTGATCCAATCAGCGAGTTGCTGTGCAACCATGTACCTGGACCACGGGGCTGAGTGCTGATCCAATCAGCGAGTTGCTGCACAACCATGTACCTGGACCACGGGGCTGAGTGCTGATCCAATCAGCGAGTTGCTGCACAACCATGTACCTGGACCACGGGGCTGAGTGCTGATCCAATCAGCGAGTTGCTGTACAACCATGTACCTGGACGACGGTGCTGAGTGCTGATCCAATCAGCGAGTTGTTGTACAACCATGTACCTGGACCACGGGGCTGAGTGCTGATCCAATCAGCGAGTTGCTGTACAACCATGTACCTGGACCACGGGGCTGAGTGCTGATCCAATCAGCGAGTTGTTGCACAACCATGTACCTGGACCACGGGGCTGAGTGCTGATCCAATCAGCGAGTTGTTGTACAACCATGTACCTGGACCACGGGGCTGAGTGCTGATCCAATCAGCGAGTTGTTGTACAACCATGTACCTGGACCACGGGGCTGAGTGCTGATCCAATCAGCGAGTTGTTGTACAACCATGTACCTGGACCACGGGGCTGAGTGCTGATCCAATCAGCGAGTTGCTGTACAACCATGTACCTCGACCACGGGGCTGAGTGCTGATCCAATCAGCAAGTTGTTGTACAACCATGTACCTGGACCACGGGATTGAGTGCTGATCCAATCAGCGAGTTGTTGTACAACCATGTACCTGGACCACGGGGCTGAGTGCTGATCCAATCAGCGAGTTGTTGTACAACCATGTACCTGGACCACGGGGCTGAGTGCTGATCCAATCAGCGAGTTGCTGTACAACCATGTACCTGGACCACGGGGCTGAGTGCTGATCCAATCAGCGAGTTGCTGTACAACCATGTACCTGGACCACGGGGCTGAGTGCTGATCCAATCAGCGAGTTGTTGTACAACCATGTACCTGGACCACGGGGCTGAGTGCTGATCCAATCAGCGAGTTGTTGTACAACCATGTACCTGGACCACGGGGCTGAGTGCTGATCCAATCAGCGAGTTGCTGTACAACCATGTACCTGGACCACGGGGCTGAGTGCTGATCCAATCAGCGAGTTGCTGTACAACCATGTACCTGGACCACGGGGCTGAGTGCTGATCCAATCAGCGAGTTGCTGTACAACCAAGTACCTGGACCACGGGGCTGCGTGCTGATCCAATCAGCGAGTTGTTGTACAACCATGTACCTGGACCACCGGGCTGAGTGCTGATCCAATCAGCGAGTTGTTGTACAACCATGTACCTGGACCACGGGGCTGAGTGCTGATCCAATCAGCGAGTTGCTGTACAACCATGTACCTGCACCACGGGGCTGAGTGCTGATCCAATCAGCGAGTTGTTGTACAACCATGTACCTGGACCACGGGGCTGAGTGCTGATCCAATCAGCGAATTGTTGTACAACCATGTACCTGGACCACGGGGCTGAGTGCGGATCCAATCAGCGAGTTGTTGTACAACCATGTACCTGGACCACGGGGCTGAGTGCTGATCCAATCAGCGAGTTGCTGTACAACCATGTACCTGGACCACGGGGCTGAGTGCTGATCCAATCAGCAAGTTGATGTACAACCATGTACCTGGACCACGGGGCTGAGTGCTGATCCAATCAGCGAGTTGTTGTGCAACCATGTACCTGGACCACGGGGCTGAGTGCTGATCCAATCAGCGAGTTGTTGTACAACCATGTACCTGGACCACGGGGCTGAGTGCTGATCCAATCAGCGAGTTGCTGTACAACCATGTACCTGGACCACGGGGCTGAGTGCTGATCGAATCAGCGAGTTGCTGTACAACCATGTACCTGGACCACGGGGCTGAGTGCTGATCCAATTAGCGAGTTGTTGGACAACCATGTACCTGGATCACGGGGCTGAGTGCTGATCCAATCAGCGAGTTATTGTACAACCATGTACCTGGACCACGGGGCTGAGTGCTGATCCAATCAGCGAGTTGTTGTACAACTATGTACCTGGACCACGGGGCTGAGTGCTGATCCAATCAGCGAGTTGCTGTACAACCATGTACCTGGACCACGGGGCTGAGTGCTGATCCAACAGCGAGTTGTTGTACAACCATGTACCTGGACCACGGGGCTGAGTGCTGATCCAATCAGCGAGTTGTTGTACAACCATGTACCTGGACCACGGGGCTGAGTGCTGATCCAATCAGCGAGTTGCTGTACAACCATGTACCTGGACCACGGGGCTGAGTGCTGATCCAATCAGCGAGTTGTTGTACAACCATGTACCTGGACCACGGGGCTGAGTGCTGATCCAATCAGCGAGTTGCTGTACAACCATGTACCTGGACCACGGGGCTGAGTGCTGATCCAATCAGCGAGTTGTTGTACAACCATGTACCTGGACCACTGGGCTGAGTGCTGATCCAATCAGCGAGTTGTTGTACAACCATGTACCTGGACCACGGGGCTGAGTGCTGATCCAATCAGCGAGTTGCTGTACAACCATGTACCTGGAACACGGGGCTGAGTGCTGATCCAATCAGCGAGTTGTTGTACAACCGTGTACCTGGACCACGGATCTGAGTGCTGATCCAATCAGCGAGTTGTTGTGCAACCATGTACCTGGACCACGGGGCTGAGTGCTGAGCCAATCAGCGAGTTGCTGTACAACCATGTAACTGGACCACGGGGCTGAGTGCTGATCCAATCAGCGAGTTGTTGTACAACCATGTACCTGGACCACGGGGCTGAGTGCTGATCCAATCAGCGAGTTGTTGTACAACCATGTACCTGGACCACGGGGCTGAGTGCTGATGCAATCAGCGAGTTGTTGTGCAACCATGTACCTGGACCACGGGGCTGAGTGCTGATCCAATCAGCGAGTTGCTGTACAACCATGTACCTGGGCCACGGGGCTGAGTGCTGATCCAATCAGCGAGTTGTTGTACAACCATGTACCTGGACCACGGGGCTGAGTGCTGATCCAATCAGCGAGTTGCTGTACAACCATGTACCTGGACCACGGGGCTGAGTGCTGATCCAATCAGCGAGTTGCTGTACAACCATGTACCTGGACCACGGGGCTGAGTGCTGATCCAATCAGCGAGTTGCTGTACAACCATGTACCTGGACCACGGGGCTGAGTGCTGATCCAATCAGCGAGTTGCTGTACAACCATGTACCTGGACCACGGGGCTGAGTGCTGATCCAATCAGCGAGTTGTTGTACATCCATGTACCTGGACCACGGGGCTGAGTGCTGATCCAATCAGCGAGTTGTTGTACAACCATGTACCTGGACCACGGGGCTGAGTGCTGATCCAATCAGCGAGTTGCTGTACAACCATGTACCTGGACCACTGGGCTGAGTGCTGATCCAATCAGCGAGTTGCTGTACAACCATGTACCTGGACCACGGGGCTGAGTGCTGATCCAATCAGCGAGTTGCTGTACAACCATGTACCTGGACCACGGGGCTGAGTGCTGATCCAATCAGCGAGTTGCTCTACAACCATGTACCTGGACCACGGGGCTGAGTGCTGATCCAATCAGCAAGTTGCTGTACAACCATGTCCTGGACCACGGGGCTGAGTGCTGATCCAATCAGCGAGTTGCTGTACAACCATGTACCTGGACCACGGGGCTGAGTGCTGATCCAATTAGCGAGTTGCTGTACAACCATGTACCTGGACCACGGGGCTGAGTGCTGATCCAATCAGCGAGTTGCTGTACAACCATGTACCTGGACCACGGGGCTGAGTGCTGATCCAATCAGCGAGTTGTTGTACAGTAATGTACCTGGACCACGGGGCTGAGTGCTGATCCAATCAGCGAGTTGCTGTACAACCATGTACCTGGACCACGGGGCTGAGTGCTGATCCAATTAGCGAGTTGTTGTACAACCATGTACCTGGACCACGGGGCTGAGTGCTGATCCAATCAGCGAGTTGCTGTACAACCATGTACCTGGACCACGGGGCTGAGTGCTGATCCAATCAGCGAGTTGCTGTGCAACCATGTACCTGGACCACGGGGCTGAGTGCTGATCCAATCAGCGAGTTGCTGTACAACCATGTACCTGGACCACGGGGCTGAGTGCTGATCCAATCAGCGAGTTGCTGTACAACCATGTACCTGGAACACGGTGCTGAGTGCTGATCCAATCAGCGAGTTGTTGTACAACCATGTACCTGGACCACGGATCTGAGTGCTGATCCAATCAGCGAGTTGTTGTGCAACCATGTACCTGGACCACGGGGCTGAGTGCTGATCCAATCAGCGAGTTGCTGTACAACCATGTACCTGGACCACGGTGCTGAGTGCTGATCCAATCAGCGAGTTGTTGTACAACCATTTACCTGGACCACGGGGCTGAGTGCTGATCCAATCAGCGAGTTGCTGTACAACCATGTACCTGGACCACGGGGCTGAGTGCTGATCCAATCAGCGAGTTGTTGTACAACCATGTACCTGGACCACGGGGCTGAGTGCTGATCCAATCAGCGAGTTGTTGTGCAACCATGTACCTGGACCACGGGGCTGAGTGCTGATCCAATCAGCGAGTTGCTGTACAACCATGTACCTGGGCCACGGGGCTGAGTGCTGATCCAATCAGCGAGTTGTTGTACAACCATGTACCTGGACCACGGCGCTGAGTGCTGATCCAATCAGCGAGTTGCTGTACAACCATGTACCTGGACCACGGGGCTGAGTGCTGATCCAATCAGCGAGTTGCTGTACAACCATGTACCTGGACCACGGGGCTGAGTGCTGATCCAATCAGCGAGTTGCTGTACAACCATGTACCTGGACCACGGGGCTGAGTGCTGATCCAATTAGCGAGTTGTTGTACAACCATGTACCTGGATCACGGGGCTGAGTGCTGATCCAATCAGCGAGTTGCTGTACAACCATGTACCTGGACCACGGGGCTGAGTGCTGATCCAATCAGCGAGTTGTTGTACAACCATGTACCTGGACCACGGGGCTGAGTGCTGATCCAATCAGCGAGTTGTTGTACAACCATGTACCTGGACCACGGGGCTGAGTGCTGATCCAATCAGCGAGTTGCTGTACAACCATGTACCTGGACCACTGGGCTGAGTGCTGATCCAATCAGCGAGTTGCTGTACAACCATGTACCTGGACCACGGGGCTGAGTGCTGATCCAATCAGCGAGTTGTTGTACAACCATGTACCTGGACCACGGGGCTGAGTGCTGATCCAATCAGCGAGTTGTTGTACAACCATGTACCTGGACCACGGGGCTGAGTGCTGATCCAATCAGCGAGTTGTTGTACAACCATGTACCTGGACCACGGGGCTGAGTGCTGATCCAATCAGCGAGTTGCTGTACAACCATGTACCTGGACCACAGGGCTGAGTGCTGATCCAATCAGCGAGTTGTTGTACAACCATGTACCTGGACCACGGTGCTGAGTGCTGATCCAATCAGCGAGTTGTTGTACAACCATGTACCTGGACCACGGGGCTGAGTGCTGATCCAATCAGCGAGTTGTTGTACAACCATGTACCTGGACCACGGGGCTGAGTGCTGATCCAATCAGCGAGTTGTTGTACAACCATGTACCTGGACCACGGGGCTGAGTGCTGATCCAATCAGCGAGTTGCTGTACAACCATGTACCTGGACCACGGGGCTAAGTGCTGATCCAATCAGCGAGTTGATGTACAACCATGTACCTGGACCACGGGGCTGAGTGCTGATCCAATCAGCGAGTTGTTGTACAACCATGTACCTGGACCACGGGGCTGAGTGCTGATCCAATCAGCGAGTTGCTGTACAACCATGTACCTGGACCACGGGGCTGAGTGCTGATCCAATCAGCGAGTTGCTGTACAACCATGTACCTGGACCACGGGGCTGGGTGCTGATCCAATCAGCGAGTTGCTGTACAACCATGTACCTGGACCACGGGGCTGAGTGCTGATCCAATCAGCGAGTTGTTGTGCAACCATGTACCTGGACTACGGGGCTGAGTGCTGATCCAATCAGCGAGTTGTTGTACAACCATGTACCTGGACCACGGGGCTGAGTGCTGATCCAATCAGTGAGTTGTTGTGCAACCATGTACCTGGACCACGGGTCTGAGTGCTGATCCAATCAGCGAGTTGTTGTACAACCATGTACCTGGACCACGGGGCTGAGTGCTGATCCAATCAGCGAGTTGCTGTACAACCATGTACCTGGACCACGGGGCTGAGTGCTGATCCAATCAGCGAGTTGTTGTACAACCATGTACCTGGACCACGGGGCTGAGTGCCGATCCAATCAGCGAGTTGCTGTACAACCATGTACCTGGACCACGGGGCTGAGTGCTGATCCAATCAGCGAGTTGTTGTATAACCATGTACCTGGACCACGGGGCTGAGTGCTGATCCAATCAGCGAGTTGCTGTACAACCATGTACCTGGACCACGGGGCTGAGTGCTGATCCAATCAGCGAGTTGCTGCACAACCATGTACCTGGACCACGGGGCTGAGAGCTGATCCAATCAGCGAGTTGTTGTACAACCATGTACCTGGACCACGGGGCTGAGTGCTGATCCAATCAGCGAGTTGCTGTACAACCATGTACCTAGACCACGGGGCTGAGTGCTGATCCAATCAGCGAGTTGTTGTACAACCATGTACCTGGACCACGGGGCTGAGTGCTGATCCAATCAGCGAGTTGCTGTACAACCATGTACCTGGACCACGGGGCTGAGTGCTGATCCAATCAGCGAGTTGCTGTACAACCATGTACCTGGACCACAGGGCTCAGTGCTGATCCAATCAGCGAGTTGTTGTACAACCATGTACCTGGACCACGGGGCTGAGTGCTGATCCAATCAGCGAGTTGTTGTACAACCATGTACCTAGACCACGGGGCTGAGTGCTGATCCAATCAGCGAGTTGCTGTACAACCATGTACCTGGACCACGGGGCTGAGTGCTGATCCAATCAGCGAGTTGTTGTACAACCATGTACCTGGACCACGGGGCTGAGTGCTGATCCAATCAGCGAGTTGCTGCACAACCATGTACCTGGACCACGGGGCTGAGTGCCGATCCAATCAGCGAGTTGCTGTACAACCATGTACCTGGACCACGGTGCTGAGTGCTGACCCAATCAGCGAGTTGTTGTACAACCATGTACCTGGACCACGGGGCTGAGTGCTGATCCAATCAGCGAGTTGCTGTACAACCATGTACCTGGACCACTGGGCTGAGTGCTGATCCAATCAGCGAGTTGCTGTACAACCATGTACCTGGACCACGGGGCTGAGTGCTGATCCAATCAGCGACTTGCTGTACAACCATGTACCTGGACCACGGGGCTGAGTGCTGATCCAATCAGCGAGTTGCTGTACAACCATGTACCTGGACCACGGGGCTGAGTACTGATCCAATCAGCGAGTTGTTGTACAACCATGTACCTGGACCACGGGGCTGAGTGCTGATCCAATCAGCGAGTTGCTGTACAACCATGTACCTGGACCACGGGGCTGAGTGCTGATCCAATCAGCGAGTTGCTGTACAACCATGTACCTGGACCACGGGGCTGAGTGCTGATCCAATCAGCAAGTTGCTGTACAACCATGTACCTGGACCACGGGGCTGAGTGCTGATCCAATCAGCGAGTTGCTGTACAACCATGTACCTGGACCACGGGGCTGAGTGCTGATCCAATCAGCGAGTTGCTGTACAACCATGTACCTGGACCACGGGGCTGAGTGCTGATCCAATCAGCGAGTTGCTGTAGAACCATGTACCTGGACCACGGGGCTGAGTGCTGATCCAATCAGCGAGTTGTTGTACAACAATGTACCTGGACCACGGGGCTGAGTGCTGATCCAATCAGCGAGTTGCTGTACAACCATGTACCTGGACCACGGGGCTGAGTGCTGATCCAATCAGCGAGTTGTTGTACAACCATGTACCTGGACCACGGGGCTGAGTGCTGATCCAATCAGCGAGTTGCTGTGCAACCATGTACCTGGACCACGGGGCTGAGTGCTGATCCAATCAGCGAGTTGCTGTACAACCATGTACCTGGACCACGGGGCTGAGTGCTGATCCAATCAGCGAGTTGCTGTGCAACCATGTACCTGGACCACGGGGCTGAGTGCTGATCCAATCAGCGAGTTGCTGCACAACCATGTACCTGGACCACGGGGCTGAGTGCTGATCCAATCAGCGAGTTGCTGCACAACCATGTACCTGGACCACGGGGCTGAGTGCTGATCCAATCAGCGAGTTGCTGTACAACCATGTACCTGGACGACGGTGCTGAGTGCTGATCCAATCAGCGAGTTGTTGTACAACCATGTACCTGGACCACGGGGCTGAGTGCTGATCCAATCAGCGAGTTGTTGTACAACCATGTACCTGGACCACGGGGCTGAGTGCTGATCCAATCAGCGAGTTGTTGTACAACCATGTACCTGGACCACGGGGCTGAGTGCTGATCCAATCAGCGAGTTGCTGTACAACCATGTACCTGGACCACGGGGCTGAGTGCTGATCGAATCAGCGAGTTGCTGTACAACCATGTACCTGGACCACGGGGCTGAGTGCTGATCCAATTAGCGAGTTGTTGTACAACCATGTACCTGGACCACGGGGCTGAGTGCTGATCCAATCAGCGAGTTATTGTACAACCATGTACCTGGACCACGGGGCTGAGTGCTGATCCAATCAGCGAGTTGTTGTACAACTATGTACCTGGACCACGGGGCTGAGTGCTGATCCAATCATCGAGTTGTTGTACAACCATGTACCTGGACCACGGGGCTGAGTGCTGATCCAATCAGCGAGTTGCTGTACAACCATGTACCTGGACCACGGGGCTGAGTGCTGATCCAATCAGCGAGTTGTTGCACAACCATGTACCTGGACCACGGGGCTGAGTGCTGATCCAATCAGCGAGTTGTTGTACAACCATGTACCTGGACCACGGGGCTGAGTGCTGATCCAATCAGCGAGTTGTTGTACAACCATGTACCTGGACCACGGGGCTGAGTGCTGATCCAATCAGCGAGTTGCTGTACAACCATGTACCTCGACCACGGGGCTGAGTGCTGATCCAATCAGCAAGTTGTTGTACAACCATGTACCTGGACCACGGGATTGAGTGCTGATCCAATCAGCGAGTTGTTGTACAACCATGTACCTGGACCACGGGGCTGAGTGCTGATCCAATCAGCGAGTTGTTGTACAACCATGTACCTGGACCACGGGGCTGAGTGCTGATCCAATCAGCGAGTTGCTGTACAACCATGTACCTGGACCACGGGGCTGAGTGCTGATCCAATCAGCGAGTTGCTGTACAACCATGTACCTGGACCACGGGGCTGAGTGCTGATCCAATCAGCGAGTTGTTGTACAACCATGTACCTGGACCACGGGGCTGAGTGCTGATCCAATCAGCGAGTTGTTGTACAACCATGTACCTGGACCACGGGGCTGAGTGCTGATCCAATCAGCGAGTTGCTGTACAACCATGTACCTGGACCACGGGGCTGAGTGCTGATCCAATCAGCGAGTTGCTGTACAACCATGTACCTGGACCACGGGGCTGAGTGCTGATCCAATCAGCGAGTTGCTGTACAACCAAGTACCTGGACCACGGGGCTGCGTGCTGATCCAATCAGCGAGTTGTTGTACAACCATGTACCTGGACCACCGGGCTGAGTGCTGATCCAATCAGCGAGTTGTTGTACAACCATGTACCTGGACCACGGGGCTGAGTGCTGATCCAATCAGCGAGTTGCTGTACAACCATGTACCTGCACCACGGGGCTGAGTGCTGATCCAATCAGCGAGTTGTTGTACAACCATGTACCTGGACCACGGGGCTGAGTGCTGATCCAATCAGCGAATTGTTGTACAACCATGTACCTGGACCACGGGGCTGAGTGCGGATCCAATCAGCGAGTTGTTGTACAACCATGTACCTGGACCACGGGGCTGAGTGCTGATCCAATCAGCGAGTTGCTGTACAACCATGTACCTGGACCACGGGGCTGAGTGCTGATCCAATCAGCAAGTTGATGTACAACCATGTACCTGGACCACGGGGCTGAGTGCTGATCCAATCAGCGAGTTGTTGTGCAACCATGTACCTGGACCACGGGGCTGAGTGCTGATCCAATCAGCGAGTTGTTGTACAACCATGTACCTGGACCACGGGGCTGAGTGCTGATCCAATCAGCGAGTTGCTGTACAACCATGTACCTGGACCACGGGGCTGAGTGCTGATCGAATCAGCGAGTTGCTGTACAACCATGTACCTGGACCACGGGGCTGAGTGCTGATCCAATTAGCGAGTTGTTGGACAACCATGTACCTGGATCACGGGGCTGAGTGCTGATCCAATCAGCGAGTTATTGTACAACCATGTACCTGGACCACGGGGCTGAGTGCTGATCCAATCAGCGAGTTGTTGTACAACTATGTACCTGGACCACGGGGCTGAGTGCTGATCCAATCAGCGAGTTGCTGTACAACCATGTACCTGGACCACGGGGCTGAGTGCTGATCCAACAGCGAGTTGTTGTACAACCATGTACCTGGACCACGGGGCTGAGTGCTGATCCAATCAGCGAGTTGTTGTACAACCATGTACCTGGACCACGGGGCTGAGTGCTGATCCAATCAGCGAGTTGCTGTACAACCATGTACCTGGACCACGGGGCTGAGTGCTGATCCAATCAGCGAGTTGTTGTACAACCATGTACCTGGACCACGGGGCTGAGTGCTGATCCAATCAGCGAGTTGCTGTACAACCATGTACCTGGACCACGGGGCTGAGTGCTGATCCAATCAGCGAGTTGTTGTACAACCATGTACCTGGACCACTGGGCTGAGTGCTGATCCAATCAGCGAGTTGTTGTACAACCATGTACCTGGACCACGGGGCTGAGTGCTGATCCAATCAGCGAGTTGCTGTACAACCATGTACCTGGAACACGGGGCTGAGTGCTGATCCAATCAGCGAGTTGTTGTACAACCGTGTACCTGGACCACGGATCTGAGTGCTGATCCAATCAGCGAGTTGTTGTGCAACCATGTACCTGGACCACGGGGCTGAGTGCTGAGCCAATCAGCGAGTTGCTGTACAACCATGTAACTGGACCACGGGGCTGAGTGCTGATCCAATCAGCGAGTTGTTGTACAACCATGTACCTGGACCACGGGGCTGAGTGCTGATCCAATCAGCGAGTTGTTGTACAACCATGTACCTGGACCACGGGGCTGAGTGCTGATGCAATCAGCGAGTTGTTGTGCAACCATGTACCTGGACCACGGGGCTGAGTGCTGATCCAATCAGCGAGTTGCTGTACAACCATGTACCTGGGCCACGGGGCTGAGTGCTGATCCAATCAGCGAGTTGTTGTACAACCATGTACCTGGACCACGGGGCTGAGTGCTGATCCAATCAGCGAGTTGCTGTACAACCATGTACCTGGACCACGGGGCTGAGTGCTGATCCAATCAGCGAGTTGCTGTACAACCATGTACCTGGACCACGGGGCTGAGTGCTGATCCAATCAGCGAGTTGCTGTACAACCATGTACCTGGACCACGGGGCTGAGTGCTGATCCAATCAGCGAGTTGCTGTACAACCATGTACCTGGACCACGGGGCTGAGTGCTGATCCAATCAGCGAGT
This sequence comes from Chirona hameri, assembly GCA_036785665.1. Classification (NCBI taxonomy): domain Eukaryota; kingdom Metazoa; phylum Arthropoda; class Thecostraca; order Balanomorpha; family Balanidae; genus Chirona; species Chirona hameri. The sequence goes on from JAXIVJ010003294.1 coordinate 24,918, forward strand.
TGTTGTACAACCATGTACCTGGACCACGGGGCTGAGTGCTGATCCAATCAGCGAGTTGTTGTACAACCATGTACCTGGACCACGGGGCTGAGTGCTGATCCAATCAGCGAGTTGCTGTACAACCATGTACCTGGACCACTGGGCTGAGTGCTGATCCAATCAGCGAGTTGCTGTACAACCATGTACCTGGACCACGGGGCTGAGTGCTGATCCAATCAGCGAGTTGCTGTACAACCATGTACCTGGACCACGGGGCTGAGTGCTGATCCAATCAGCGAGTTGCTCTACAACCATGTACCTGGACCACGGGGCTGAGTGCTGATCCAATCAGCAAGTTGCTGTACAACCATGTCCTGGACCACGGGGCTGAGTGCTGATCCAATCAGCGAGTTGCTGTACAACCATGTACCTGGACCACGGGGCTGAGTGCTGATCCAATTAGCGAGTTGCTGTACAACCATGTACCTGGACCACGGGGCTGAGTGCTGATCCAATCAGCGAGTTGCTGTACAACCATGTACCTGGACCACGGGGCTGAGTGCTGATCCAATCAGCGAGTTGTTGTACAGTAATGTACCTGGACCACGGGGCTGAGTGCTGATCCAATCAGCGAGTTGCTGTACAACCATGTACCTGGACCACGGGGCTGAGTGCTGATCCAATTAGCGAGTTGTTGTACAACCATGTACCTGGACCACGGGGCTGAGTGCTGATCCAATCAGCGAGTTGCTGTACAACCATGTACCTGGACCACGGGGCTGAGTGCTGATCCAATCAGCGAGTTGCTGTGCAACCATGTACCTGGACCACGGGGCTGAGTGCTGATCCAATCAGCGAGTTGCTGCACAACCATGTACCTGAACCACGGGGCTGAGTGCTGATCCAATCAGCGAGTTGTTGTACAACCATGTACCTGGACCACGGGGCTGAGTGCTGATCCAATCAGCGAGTTGTTGTACAACCATGTACCTGGACCACGGGGCTGAGTGCTGATCCAATCAGCGAGTTGCTGTACAACCATGTACCTGGAACACGGGGCTGAGTGCTGATCCAATCAGCAAGTTGTTGTACAACCATGTACCTGGACCACGGATCTGAGTGCTGATCCAATCAGCGAGTTGTTGTGCAACCATGTACCTGGACCACGGGGCTGAGTGCTGATCCAATCAGCGAGTTGCTGTACAACCATGTACCTGGACCACGGGGCTGAGTGCTGATCCAATCAGCGAGTTGTTGTACAACCATGTACCTGGACCACGGGGCTGAGTGCTGATCCAATCAGCGAGTTGCTGTACAACCATGTACCTGGACCACGGGGCTGAGTGCTGATCCAATCAGCGAGTTGCTGTACAACCATGTACCTGGAACACGGTGCTGAGTGCTGATCCAATCAGCGAGTTGTTGTACAACCATGTACCTGGACCACGGATCTGAGTGCTGATCCAATCAGCGAGTTGTTGTGCAACCATGTACCTGGACCACGGGGCTGAGTGCTGATCCAATCAGCGAGTTGCTGTACAACCATGTACCTGGACCACGGTGCTGAGTGCTGATCCAATCAGCGAGTTGTTGTACAACCATTTACCTGGACCACGGGGCTGAGTGCTGATCCAATCAGCGAGTTGCTGTACAACCATGTACCTGGACCACGGGGCTGAGTGCTGATCCAATCAGCGAGTTGTTGTACAACCATGTACCTGGACCACGGGGCTGAGTGCTGATCCAATCAGCGAGTTGTTGTGCAACCATGTACCTGGACCACGGGGCTGAGTGCTGATCCAATCAGCGAGTTGCTGTACAACCATGTACCTGGGCCACGGGGCTGAGTGCTGATCCAATCAGCGAGTTGTTGTACAACCATGTACCTGGACCACGGCGCTGAGTGCTGATCCAATCAGCGAGTTGCTGTACAACCATGTACCTGGACCACGGGGCTGAGTGCTGATCCAATCAGCGAGTTGCTGTACAACCATGTACCTGGACCACGGGGCTGAGTGCTGATCCAATCAGCGAGTTGCTGTACAACCATGTACCTGGACCACGGGGCTGAGTGCTGATCCAATTAGCGAGTTGTTGTACAACCATGTACCTGGATCACGGGGCTGAGTGCTGATCCAATCAGCGAGTTGCTGTACAACCATGTACCTGGACCACGGGGCTGAGTGCTGATCCAATCAGCGAGTTGTTGTACAACCATGTACCTGGACCACGGGGCTGAGTGCTGATCCAATCAGCGAGTTGTTGTACAACCATGTACCTGGACCACGGGGCTGAGTGCTGATCCAATCAGCGAGTTGCTGTACAACCATGTACCTGGACCACTGGGCTGAGTGCTGATCCAATCAGCGAGTTGCTGTACAACCATGTACCTGGACCACGGGGCTGAGTGCTGATCCAATCAGCGAGTTGTTGTACAACCATGTACCTGGACCACGGGGCTGAGTGCTGATCCAATCAGCGAGTTGTTGTACAACCATGTACCTGGACCACGGGGCTGAGTGCTGATCCAATCAGCGAGTTGTTGTACAACCATGTACCTGGACCACGGGGCTGAGTGCTGATCCAATCAGCGAGTTGCTGTACAACCATGTACCTGGACCACAGGGCTGAGTGCTGATCCAATCAGCGAGTTGTTGTACAACCATGTACCTGGACCACGGTGCTGAGTGCTGATCCAATCAGCGAGTTGTTGTACAACCATGTACCTGGACCACGGGGCTGAGTGCTGATCCAATCAGCGAGTTGCTGTACAACCATGTACCTGGACCACGGGGCTGAGTGCTGATCCAATCAGCGAGTTGTTGTACAACCATGTACCTGGACCACGGGGCTGAGTGCTGATCCAATCAGCGAGTAGCTGTACAACCATGTACCTGGACCACGGGGCTGAGTGCTGATCCAATCAGCGAGTTGTTGTACAACCATGTACCTGGACCACGGGGCTGAGTGCTGATCCAATCAGCGAGTTGCTGTACAACCATGTACCTGGACCACGGGGCTGAGTGCTGATCCAATCAGCGAGTTGTTGTACAACCATGTACCTGGACCACGGGGCTGAGTGCTGATCCAATCAGCGAGTTGCTGTACAACCATGTACCTGGACCACGGGGCTGAGTGCTTATCCAATCAGCGAGTTGCTGTACAACCATGTACCTGGACCACGGGGCTGAGTGCTGATCCAATCAGCAAGTTGCTGTACAACCATGTACCTGGACCACGGGGCTGAGTGCTGATCCAATCAGCGAGTTGCTGTACAACCATGTACCTGGACCACGGGGCTGAGTGCTGATCCAATCAGCGAGTTGCTGTAGAACCATGTACCTGGACCACGGGGCTGAGTGCTGATCCAATCAGCGAGTTGTTGCACAAACATGTCCCTTAACCACGGGGCTGAGTGCTGATCCAATCAGCGAGTTGCTGTACAACCATGTACCTGGACCACGGGGCTGAGTGCTGATCCAATCAGCGAGTTGTTGTACAACCATGTACCTGGACCACGGGGCTGAGTGCTGATCCAATCAGCGAGTTGCTGTGCAACCATGTACCTGGACCACGGGGCAGAGTGCTGATCCAATCAGCGAGTTGCTGTACAACCATGTACCTGGACCACGGGGCTGAGTGCTGATCCAATCAGCGAGTTGCTGTGCAACCATGTACCTGGACCACGGGGCTGAGTGCTGATACAATCAGCGAGTTGCTGCACAACCATGTACCTGGACCACGGGGCTGAGTGCTGATCCAATCAGCGAGTTGCTGTACAACTATGTACCTGGACGACGGTGCTGAGTGCTGATCCAATCAGCGAGTTGTTGTACAACCATGTACCTGGACCACGGGGCTGAGTGCTGATCCAATCAGCGAGTTGTTGTACAACCATGTACCTGGACCACGGGGCTGAGTGCTGATCCAATCAGCGAGTTGTTGTACAACCATGTACCTGGACCACGGGGCTGAGTGCTGATCCAATCAGCGAGTTGCTGTACAACCATGTACCTGGACCACGGGGCTGAGTGCTGATCGAATCAGCGAGTTGCTGTACAACCATGTACCTGGACCACGGGGCTGAGTGCTGATCCAATTAGCGAGTTGTTGTACAACCATGTACCTGGACCACGGGGCTGAGTGCTGATCCAATCAGCGAGTTGTTGTACAACCATGTACCTGGACCACGGGGCTGAGTGCTGATCCAATCAGCGAGTTCTTGTACAACTATGTACCTGGACCACGGGGCTGAGTGCTGATCCAATCCGCGAGTTGTTGTACAACCATGTACCTGGACCACGGGGCTGAGTGCTGATCCAATCAGCGAGTTGTTGTACAACCATGTACCTGGACCACGGGGCTGAGTGCTGATCCAATCAGCGAGTTGTTGTACAACCATGTACCTGGACCACGGGGCTGAGTGCTGATCCAATCAGCGAGTTGCTGTGCAACCATGTACCTGGACCACGGGGCTGAGTGCTGATCCAATCAGCGAGTTGCTGTACAACCATGGACCTGGACCACGGGGCTGAGTGCTGATCCAATCAGCGAGTTGTTGTACAACCATGTACCTGGACCACGGGGCTGAGTGCTGATCCAATCAGCGAGTTGTTGTACAACCATGTACCTGGACCACGGGGCTGAGTGCTGATCCAATCAGCGAGTTGTTGTACAACCATGTACCTGGACCACGGGGCTGAGTGCTGATCCAATCAGCGAGTTGTTGTACAACCATGTACCTGGACCACGGTGCTGAGTGCTGATCCAATCAGCGAGTTGCTGTACAACCATGTACCTGGACCACGGGGCTGAGTGCTGATCCAATCAGCGAGTTGCTGTACAACCATGTACCTGGACCACGGTGCTGAGTGCTGATCCAATCAGCGAGTTGTTGTACAACCATGTACCTGGACCACGGGGCTGAGTGCTGATCCAATCAGCGAGTTGCTGTACAACCATGTACCTGGAACACGGGGCTGAGTGCTGATCCAATCAGCAAGTTGTTGTACAACCATGTACCTGGACCACAGATCTGAGTGCTGATCCAATCAGCGAGTTGTTGTGCAACCATGTACCTGGACCACGGGGCTGAGTGCTGATCCAATCAGCGAGTTGCTGTACAACCATGTACCTGGACCACGGGGCTGAGTGCTGATACAATCAGCGAGTTGTTGTACAACCATGTACCTGGACCACGGGGCTGAGTGCTGATCCAATCAGCGAGTTGCTGTACAACCATGTACCTGGACCACGGGGCTGAGTGTTGATCCAATCAGCGAGTTGCTGTACAACCATGTACCTGGACCACGGGGCTGAGTGCTAATCCAATCAGCAAGTTGCTGTACAACCATGTACCTGGACCACGGGGCTGAGTGCTGATCCAATCAGCGAGTTGCTGTACAACCATTTACATGGACCACGGGGCTGAGTGCTGATCCAATTAGCGAGTTGCTGTACAACCATGTACCTGGACCACGGGGCTGAGTGCTGATCCAATCAGCGAGTTGCTGTACAACCATGTACCTGGACCACGGGGCTGAGTGCTGATCCAATCAGCGAGTTGTTGTACAGCCATGTACCTGGACCACGGGGCTGAGTGCTGATCCAATCAGCGAGTTGCTGTGCAACCATGTCCCTGGACCACGGGGCTGAGTGCTGATCCAATCAGCGAGTTGTTGTACAACCATGTACCTGGACCACGGGGCTGAGTGCTGATCCAATCAGCGAGTTGCTGTACAACCATGTACCTGGACCACGGGGCTGAGTGCTGATCCAATCAGCGAGTTGCTGTACAACCATGTACCTGGACCACGGGGCTGAGTGCTGATCCAATCAGCGAGTTGCTGTACAACCATGTACCCGGACCACGGGGCTGAGTGCTGATCCAATCAGCGAGTTGCTGTACAACCATTTACCTGGACCACGGGGCTGAGTGCTGATCCAATCAGCGAGTTGCTGTAGAACCATGTACCTAGACCACGGGGCTGAGTGCTGATCCAATCAGCGAGTTGTTGTACAACCATGTCCCTTAACCACGGGGCTGAGTGCTGATCCAATCAGCGAGTTGCTGTACAACCATGTACCTGGACCACGGGGCTGAGTGCTGATCCAATCAGCGAGTTGTTGTACAACCATGTATCTGGACCACGGGGCTGAGTGCTGATCCAATCCGCGAGTTGTTGTACAACCATGTACCTGGACCGCGGGGCTGAGTGCTGATCCAATCAGCGAGTTGTTGTACAACCATGTACCTGGACCACGGGGCTGAGTGCTGATCCAATCAGCGAGTTGTTGTACAACCATGTACCTGGACCACGGGGCTGAGTGCTGATCCAATCAGCGAGTTGCTGTACAACCATGTACCTGGACCACGGGGCAGAGTGCTGATCCAATCAGCGAGTTGCTGTACAACCATGGACCTGGACCACGGGGCTGAGTGCTGATCCAATCAGCGAGTTGTTGTACAACCATGTACCTGGACCACGGGGCTGAGTGCTGATCCAATCCGCGAGTTGTTGTACAACCATGTACCTGGACCACGGGGCTGAGTGCTGATCCAATCAGCGAGTTGTTGTACAACCATGTACCTGGACCACGGGGCTGAGTGCTGATCCAATCAGCGAGTTGTTGTACAACCATGTACCTGGACCACGGGGCTGAGTGCTGATCCAATCAGCGAGTTGCTGTACAACCATGTACCTGGACCACGGGGCTGAGTGCTGATCCAATCAGCGAGTTGCTGTACAACCATGGACCTGGACCACGGGGCTGAGTGCTGATCCAATCAGCGAGTTGTTGTACAACCATGTACCTGGACCACGGGGCTGAGTGCTGATCCAATCAGCGAGTTGTTGTACAACCATGTCCCTTAACCACGGGGCTGAGTGCTGATCCAATCAGCGAGTTGCTGTACAACCATGTACCTGGACCACGGGGCTGAGTGCTGATCCAATCAGCGAGTTGTTGTACAACCATGTATCTGGACCACGGGGCTGAGTGCTGATCCAATCCGCGAGTTGTTGTACAACCATGTACCTGGACCGCGGGGCTGAGTGCTGATCCAATCAGCGAGTTGTTGTACAACCATGTACCTGGACCACGGGGCTGAGTGCTGATCCAATCAGCGAGTTGTTGTACAACCATGTACCTGGACCACGGGGCTGAGTGCTGATCCAATCAGCGAGTTGCTGTACAACCATGTACCTGGACCACGGGGCAGAGTGCTGATCCAATCAGCGAGTTGCTGTACAACCATGGACCTGGACCACGGGGCTGAGTGCTGATCCAATCAGCGAGTTGTTGTACAACCATGTACCTGGACCACGGGGCTGAGTGCTGATCCAATCAGCGAGTTGTTGTACAACCATGTACCTGGACCAGGGGGCTGAGTGCTGATCCAATCAGCGAGTTGTTGTACAACCATGTACCTGGACCACGGGGCTGAGTGCTGATCCAATCAGCGAGTTGTTGTACAACCATGTACCTGGACCACGGGGCTGAGTGCTGATCCAATCAGCGAGTTGCTGTACAACCATGTACCTGGACCACGGGGCTGAGTGCTGATCCAATCAGCGAGTTGCTGTACAACCATGTACCTGGACCACGGGGCTGAGTGCTGATCCAATCAGCGAGTTGTTGTACAACCATGTACCTGGACCACGGGGCTGAGTGCTGATCCAATCAGCGAGTTGCTGTACAACCATGTACCTGGAACACGGGGCTGAGTGCTGATCCAATCAGCGAGTTATTGTACAACCATGTACCTGGACCACGGATCTGAGTGCTGATCCAATCAGCGAGTTGTTGTGCAACCATGTACCTGGACCACGGGGCTGAGTGCTGAGCCAATCAGCGAGTTGCTGTACAACCATGTACCTGGACCACGGGGCTGAGTGCTGATCCAATCAGCGAGTTGTTGTACAACCATGTACCTGGACCACGGGGCTGAGTGCTGATCCAATCAGCGAGTTGCTGTACAACCATGTACCTGGACCACGGGGCTGAGTGCTGATCCAATCAGCGAGTTGTTGTACAACCATGTACCTGGACCACGGGGCTGAGTGCTGATGCAATCAGCGAGTTGTTGTGCAACCATGTACCTGGACCACGGGGCTGAGTGCTGATCCAATCAGCGAGTTGCTGTACAACCATGTACCTGGGCCACGGGGCTGAGTGCTGATCCAATCAGCGAGTTGTTGTACAACCATGTACCTGGACCACGGGGCTGAGTGCTGATCCAATCAGCGAGTTGCTGTACAACCATGTACCTGGACCACGGGGCTGAGTGCTGATCCAATCAGCGAGTTGCTGTACAACCATGTACCTGGACCACGGGGCTGAGTGCTGATCCAATCAGCGAGTTGCTGTACAACCATGTACCTGGACCACGGGGCTGAGTGCTGATCCAATCAGCGAGTTGCTGTACAACCATGTACCTGGACCACGGGGCTGAGTGCTGATCCAATCAGCGAGTTGCTGTACAACCATGTACCTGGACCACGGGGCTGAGTGCTGATCCAATCAGTGAGTTGTTGTACAACCATGTACCTGGACCACGGGGCTGAGTGCTGATCCAATCAGCGAGTTGTTGTACAACCATGTGCCTGGACCACGGGGCTGAGTGCTGATCCAATCAGCGAGTTGCTGTACAACCATGTACCTGGACCACTGGGCTGAGTGCTGATCCAATCAGCGAGTTGCTGTACAACCATGTACCTGGACCACGGGGCTGAGTACTGATCCAATCAGCGAGTTGCTGTACAACCATGTACCTGGACCACGGGGCTGAGTGCTGATCCAATCAGCGAGTTGCTCTACAACCATGTACCTGGACCACGGGGCTGAGTGCTGATCCAATCAGCAAGTTGCTGTACAACCATGTCCTGGACCACGGGGCTGAGTGCTGATCCAATCAGCGAGTTGCTGTACAACCATGTACCTGGACCACGGGGCTGAGTGCTGATCCAATTAGCGAGTTGCTGTACAACCATGTACCTGGACCACGGGGCTGAGTGCTGATCCAATCAGCGAGTTGCTGTACAACCATGTACCTGGACCACGGGGCTGAGTGCTGATCCAATCAGCGAGTTGTTGTACAGTAATGTACCTGGACCACGGGGCTGAGTGCTGATCCAATCAGCGAGTTGCTGTACAACCATGTACCTGGACCACGGGGCTGAGTGCTGATCCAATCAGCGAGTTGTTGTACAACCATGTACCTGGACCACGGGGCTGAGTGCTGATCCAATCAGCGAGTTGCTGTGCAACCATGTACCTGGACCACGGGGCTGAGTGCTGATCCAATCAGCGAGTTGCTGTACAACCATGTACCTGGACCACGGGGCTGAGTGCTGATCCAATCAGCGAGTTGCTGTGCAACCATGTACCTGGACCACGGGGCTGAGTGCTGATCCAATCAGCGAGTTGCTGCACAACCATGTACCTGAACCACGGGGCTGAGTGCTGATCCAATCAGCGAGTTGCTGTACAACCATGTACCTGGACCACGGGGCTGAGTGCTGATCCAATCAGCGAGTTGTTGTACAACCATGTACCTGGACCACGGGGCTGAGTGCTGATCCAATCAGCGAGTTGCTGTACAACCATGTACCTGGAACACGGGGCTGAGTGCTGATCCAATCAGCAAGTTGTTGTACAACCATGTACCTGGACCACGGATCTGAGTGCTGATCCAATCAGCGAGTTGTTGTGCAACCATGTACCTGGACCACGGGGCTGAGTGCTGATCCAATCAGCGAGTTGCTGTACAACCATGTACCTGGACCACGGGGCTGAGTGCTGATCCAATCAGCGAGTTGTTGTACAACCATGTACCTGGACCACGGAGCTGAGTGCTGATCCAATCAGCGAGTTGCTGTACAACCATGTACCTGGACCACGGGGCTGAGTGCTGATCCAATCAGCGAGTTGCTGTACAACCATGTACCTGGAACACGGTGCTGAGTGCTGATCCAATCAGCGAGTTGTTGTACAACCATGTACCTGGACCACGGATCTGAGTGCTGATCCAATCAGCGAGTTGTTGTGCAACCATGTACCTGGACCACGGGGCTGAGTGCTGATCCAATCAGCGAGTTGCTGTACAACCATGTACCTGGACCACGGTGCTGAGTGCTGATCCAATCAGCGAGTTGTTGTACAACCATTTACCTGGACCACGGGGCTGAGTGCTGATCCAATCAGCGAGTTGCTGTACAACCATGTACCTGGACCACGGGGCTGAGTGCTGATCCAATCAGCGAGTTGTTGTACAACCATGTACCTGGACCACGGGGCTGAGTGCTGATCCAATCAGCGAGTTGTTGTGCAACCATGTACCTGGACCACGGGGCTGAGTGCTGATCCAATCAGCGAGTTGCTGTACAACCATGTACCTGGGCCACGGGGCTGAGTGCTGATCCAATCAGCGAGTTGTTGTACAACCATGTACCTGGACCACGGGGCTGAGTGCTGATCCAATCAGCGAGTTGCTGTACAACCATGTACCTGGAACACGGTGCTGAGTGCTGATCCAATCAGCGAGTTGTTGTACAACCATGTACCTGGACCACGGATCTGAGTGCTGATCCAATCAGCGAGTTGTTGTGCAACCATGTACCTGGACCACGGGGCTGAGTGCTGATCCAATCAGCGAGTTGCTGTACAACCATGTACCTGGACCACGGTGCTGAGTGCTGATCCAATCAGCGAGTTGTTGTACAACCATTTACCTGGACCACGGGGCTGAGTGCTGATCCAATCAGCGAGTTGCTGTACAACCATGTACCTGGACCATGGGGCTGAGTGCTGATCCAATCAGCGAGTTGTTGTACAACCATGTACCTGGACCACGGGGCTGAGTGCTGATCCAATCAGCGAGTTGTTGTGCAACCATGTACCTGGACCACGGGGCTGAGTGCTGATCCAATCAGCGAGTTGCTGTACAACCATGTACCTGGGCCACGGGGCTGAGTGCTGATCCAATCAGCGAGTTGTTGTACAACCATGTACCTGGACCACGGGGCTGAGTGCTGATCCAATCAGCGAGTTGCTGTACAACCATGTACCTGGACCACGGGGCTGAGTGCTGATCTAATCAGCGAGTTGCTGTACAACCATGTACCTGGACCACGGGGCTGAGTGCTGATCCAATCAGCGAGTTGCTGTACAACCATGTACCTGGACCACGGGGCTGAGTGCTGATCCAATCAGCGAGTTGCTGTACAACCATGTACCTGGACCACGGGGCTGAGTGCTGATCCAATCAGCGAGTTGCTGTACAACCATGTACCTGGACCACGGGGCTGAGTGCTGATCCAATCAGCGAGTTGTTGTACAACCATGTACCTGGACCACGGGGCTGAGTGCTGATCCAATCAGCGAGTTGTTGTACAACCATGTACCTGGACCACGGGGCTGAGTGCTGATCCAATCAGCGAGTTGCTGTACAACCATGTACCTGGACCACTGGGCTGAGTGCTGATCCAATCAGCGAGTTGCTGTACAACCATGTACCTGGACCACGGGGCTGAGTGCTGATCCAATCAGCGAGTTGCTGTACAACCATGTACCTGGACCACGGGGCTGAGTGCTGATACAATCAGCGAGTTGCTGTACAACCATGTACCTGGACCACGGGGCTGAGTGCTGATCCAATCAGCGAGTTGTTGTACAACCATGTACCTGGACCACGGGGCTGAGTGCTGATCCAATCAGCGAGTTGCTGTACAACCATGTACCTGGACCACGGGGCTGAGTGTTGATCCAATCAGCGAGTTGCTGTACAACCATGTACCTGGACCACGGGGCTGAGTGCTAATCCAATCAGCAAGTTGCTGTACAACCATGTACCTGGACCACGGGGCTGAGTGCTGATCCAATCAGCGAGTTGCTGTACAACCATTTACCTGGACCACGGGGCTGAGTGCTGATCCAATTAGCGAGTTGCTGTACAACCATGTACCTGGACCACGGGGCTGAGTGCTGATCCAATCAGCGAGTTGCTGTACAACCATGTACCTGGACCACGGGGCTGAGTGCTGATCCAATCAGCGAGTTGTTGTACAGCCATGTACCTGGACCACGGGGCTGAGTGCTGATCCAATCATCGAGTTGCTGTACAACCATGTACCTGGACCACGGGGCTGAGTGCTGATCCAATCAGCGAGTTGTTGTACAACCATGTACCTGGACCACGGGGCTGAGTGCTGATCCAATCAGCGAGTTGCTGTACAACCATGTACCTGGACCACGGGGCTGAGTGCTGATCCAATCAGCGAGTTGTTGTACAACCATGTACCTGGACCACGGGGCTGAGTGCTGATCCAATCAGCGAGTTGTTGTGCAACCATGTACCTGGACCACGGGGCTGAGTGCTGATCCAATCAGCGAGTTGCTGTACAACCATGTACCTGGACCACGGTGCTGAGTGCTGATCCAATCAGCGAGTTGTTGTACAACCATTTACCTGGACCACGGGACTGAGTGCTGATCCAATCAGCGAGTTGCTGTACAACCATGTACCTGGACCACGGGGCTGAGTGCTGATCCAATCAGCGAGTTGTTGTACAACCATGTACCTGGACCACGGGGCTGAGTGCTGATCCAATCAGCGAGTTGTTGTGCAACCATGTACCTGGACCACGGGGCTGAGTGCTGATCCAATCAGCGAGTTGCTGTACAACCATGTACCTGGGCCACGGGGCTGAGTGCTGATCCAATCAGCGAGTTGTTGTACAACCATGTACCTGGACCACGGGGCTGAGTGCTGATCCAATCAGCGAGTTGCTGTACAACCATGTACCTGGACCACGGGGCTGAGTGCTGATCCAATCAGCGAGTTGCTGTACAACCATGTACCTGGACCACGGGGCTGAGTGCTGATCCAATCAGCGAGTTGCTGTACAACCATGTACCTGGACCACGGGGCTGAGTGCTGATCCAATCAGCGAGTTGCTGTACAACCATGTACCTGGACCACGGGGCTGAGTGCTGATCCAATCAGCGAGTTGCTGTACAACCATGTACCTGGACCACGGGGCTGAGTGCTGATCCAATCAGCGAGTTGTTGTACAACCATGTACCTGGACCACGGGGCTGAGTGCTGATCCAATCAGCGAGTTGTTGTACAACCATGTACCTGGACCACGGGGCTGAGTGCTGATCCAATCAGCGAGTTGCTGTACAACCATGTACCTGGACCACTGGGCTGAGTGCTGATCCAATCAGCGAGTTGCTGTACAACCATGTACCTGGACCACGGGGCTGAGTGCTGATCCAATCAGCGAGTTGCTGTACAACCATGTACCTGGACCACGGGGCTGAGTGCTGATCCAATCAGCGAGTTGCTGTACAACCATGTACCTGGACCACGGGGCTGAGTGCTGATCCAATCAGCGAGTTGTTGTACAACCATGTACCTGGACCACGGGGCTGAGTGCTGATCCAATCAGCGAGTTGCTGTACAACCATGTACCTGGACCACGGGGCTGAGTGTTGATCCAATCAGCCAGTTGCTGTACAACCATGTACCTGGACCACGGGGCTGAGTGCTAATCCAATCAGCAAGTTGCTGTACAACCATGTACCTGGACCACGGGGCTGAGTGCTGATCCAATCAGCGAGTTGCTGTACAACCATTTACCTGGACCACGGGGCTGAGTGCTGATCCAATTAGCGAGTTGCTGTACAACCATGTACCTGGACCACGGGGCTGAGTGCTGATCCAATCAGCGAGTTGTTGTACAACCATGTACCTGGACCACGGATCTGAGTGCTGATCCAATCAGCGAGTTGTTGTGCAACCATGTACCTGGACCACGGGGCTGAGTGCTGATCCAATCAGCGAGTTGCTGTACAACCATGTACCTGGACCACGGGGCTGAGTGCTGATCCAATCAGCGAGTTGTTGTACAACCATGTACCTGGACCACGGAGCTGAGTGCTGATCCAATCAGCGAGTTGCTGTACAACCATGTACCTGGACCACGGGGCTGAGTGCTGATCCAATCAGCGAGTTGCTGTACAACCATGTACCTGGAACACGGTGCTGAGTGCTGATCCAATCAGCGAGTTGTTGTACAACCATGTACCTGGACCACGGGTCTGAGTGCTGATCCAATCAGCGAGTTGTTGTGCAACCATGTACCTGGACCACGGGGCTGAGTGCTGATCCAATCAGCGAGTTGCTGTACAACCATGTACCTGGACCACGGTGGTGAGTGCTGATCCAATCAGCGAGTTGTTGTACAACCATTTACCTGGACCACGGGGCTGAGTGCTGATCCAATCAGCGAGTTGCTGTACAACCATGTACCTGGACCACGGGGCTGAGTGCTGATCCAATCAGCGAGTTGTTGTACAACCATGTACCTGGACCACGGGGCTGAGTGCTGATCCAATCAGCGAGTTGTTGTGCAACCATGTACCTGGACCACGGGGCTGAGTGCTGATCCAATCAGCGAGTTGCTGTACAACCATGTACCTGGGCCACGGGGCTGAGTGCTGATCCAATCAGCGAGTTGTTGTACAACCATGTACCTGGACCACGGGGCTGAGTGCTGATCCAATCAGCGAGTTGCTGTACAACCATGTACCTGGAACACGGTGCTGAGTGCTGATCCAATCAGCGAGTTGTTGTACAACCATGTACCTGGACCACGGATCTGAGTGCTGATCCAATCAGCGAGTTGTTGTGCAACCATGTACCTGGACCACGGGGCTGAGTGCTGATCCAATCAGCGAGTTGCTGTACAACCATGTACCTGGACCACGGTGCTGAGTGCTGATCCAATCAGCGAGTTGTTGTACAACCATTTACCTGGACCACGGGGCTGAGTGCTGATCCAATCAGCGAGTTGCTGTACAACCATGTACCTGGACCACGGGGCTGAGTGCTGATCCAATCAGCGAGTTGTTGTACAACCATGTACCTGGACCACGGGGCTGAGTGCTGATCCAATCAGCGAGTTGTTGTGCAACCATGTACCTGGACCACGGGGCTGAGTGCTGATCCAATCAGCGAGTTGCTGTACAACCATGTACCTGGGCCACGGGGCTGAGTGCTGATCCAATCAGCGAGTTGTTGTACAACCATGTACCTGGACCACGGGGCTGAGTGCTGATCCAATCAGCGAGTTGCTGTACAACCATGTACCTGGACCACGGGGCTGAGTGCTGATCCAATCAGCGAGTTGCTGTACAACCATGTACCTGGACCACGGGGCTGAGTGCTGATCCAATCAGCGAGTTGCTGTACAACCATGTACCTGGACCACGGGGCTGAGTGCTGATCCAATCAGCGAGTTGCTGTACAACCATGTACCTGGACCACGGGGCTGAGTGCTGATCCAATCAGCGAGTTGCTGTACAACCATGTACCTGGACCACGGGGCTGAGTGCTGATCCAATCAGCGAGTTGTTGTACAACCATGTACCTGGACCACGGGGCTGAGTGCTGATCCAATCAGCGAGTTGTTGTACAACCATGTACCTGGACCACGGGGCTGAGTGCTGATCCAATCAGCGAGTTGCTGTACAACCATGTACCTGGACCACTGGGCTGAGTGCTGATCCAATCAGCGAGTTGCTGTACAACCATGTACCTGGACCACGGGGCTGAGTGCTGATCCAATCAGCGAGTTGCTGTACAACCATGTACCTGGACCACGGGGCTGAGTGCTGATACAATCAGCGAGTTGCTGTACAACCATGTACCTGGACCACGGGGCTGAGTGCTGATCCAATCAGCGAGTTGTTGTACAACCATGTACCTGGACCACGGGGCTGAGTGCTGATCCAATCAGCGAGTTGCTGTACAACCATGTACCTGGACCACGGGGCTGAGTGTTGATCCAATCAGCGAGTTGCTGTACAACCATGTACCTGGACCACGGGGCTGAGTGCTAATCCAATCAGCAAGTTGCTGTACAACCATGTACCTGGACCACGGGGCTGAGTGCTGATCCAATCAGCGAGTTGCTGTACAACCATTTACCTGGACCACGGGGCTGAGTGCTGATCCAATTAGCGAGTTGCTGTACAACCATGTACCTGGACCACGGGGCTGAGTGCTGATCCAATCAGCGAGTTGCTGTACAACCATGTACCTGGACCACGGGGCTGAGTGCTGATCCAATCAGCGAGTTGTTGTACAGCCATGTACCTGGACCACGGGGCTGAGTGCTGATCCAATCATCGAGTTGCTGTACAACCATGTACCTGGACCACGGGGCTGAGTGCTGATCCAATCAGCGAGTTGTTGTACAACCATGTACCTGGACCACGGGGCTGAGTGCTGATCCAATCAGCGAGTTGCTGTACAACCATGTACCTGGACCACGGGGCTGAGTGCTGATCCAATCAGCGAGTTGTTGTACAACCATGTACCTGGACCACGGGGCTGAGTGCTGATCCAATCAGCGAGTTGTTGTGCAACCATGTACCTGGACCACGGGGCTGAGTGCTGATCCAATCAGCGAGTTGCTGTACAACCATGTACCTGGACCACGGTGCTGAGTGCTGATCCAATCAGCGAGTTGTTGTACAACCATTTACCTGGACCACGGGGCTGAGTGCTGATCCAATCAGCGAGTTGCTGTACAACCATGTACCTGGACCACGGGGCTGAGTGCTGATCCAATCAGCGAGTTGTTGTACAACCATGTACCTGGACCACGGGGCTGAGTGCTGATCCAATCAGCGAGTTGTTGTGCAACCATGTACCTGGACCACGGGGCTGAGTGCTGATCCAATCAGCGAGTTGCTGTACAACCATGTACCTGGGCCACGGGGCTGAGTGCTGATCCAATCAGCGAGTTGTTGTACAACCATGTACCTGGACCACGGGGCTGAGTGCTGATCCAATCAGCGAGTTGCTGTACAACCATGTACCTGGACCACGGGGCTGAGTGCTGATCCAATCAGCGAGTTGCTGTACAACCATGTACCTGGACCACGGGGCTGAGTGCTGATCCAATCAGCGAGTTGCTGTACAACCATGTACCTGGACCACGGGGCTGAGTGCTGATCCAATCAGCGAGTTGCTGTACAACCATGTACCTGGACCACGGGGCTGAGTGCTGATCCAATCAGCGAGTTGCTGTACAACCATGTACCTGGACCACGGGGCTGAGTGCTGATCCAATCAGCGAGTTGTTGTACAACCATGTACCTGGACCACGGGGCTGAGTGCTGATCCAATCAGCGAGTTGTTGTACAACCATGTACCTGGACCACGGGGCTGAGTGCTGATCCAATCAGCGAGTTGCTGTACAACCATGTACCTGGACCACTGGGCTGAGTGCTGATCCAATCAGCGAGTTGCTGTACAACCATGTACCTGGACCACGGGGCTGAGTGCTGATCCAATCAGCGAGTTGCTGTACAACCATGTACCTGGACCACGGGGCTGAGTGCTGATCCAATCAGCGAGTTGCTGTACAACCATGTACCTGGACCACGGGGCTGAGTGCTGATCCAATCAGCGAGTTGTTGTACAACCATGTACCTGGACCACGGGGCTGAGTGCTGATCCAATCAGCGAGTTGCTGTACAACCATGTACCTGGACCACGGGGCTGAGTGTTGATCCAATCAGCGAGTTGCTGTACAACCATGTACCTGGACCACGGGGCTGAGTGCTAATCCAATCAGCAAGTTGCTGTACAACCATGTACCTGGACCACGGGGCTGAGTGCTGATCCAATCAGCGAGTTGCTGTACAACCATTTACCTGGACCACGGGGCTGAGTGCTGATCCAATTAGCGAGTTGCTGTACAACCATGTACCTGGACCACGGGGCTGAGTGCTGATCCAATCAGCGAGTTGCTGTACAACCATGTACCTGGACCACGGGGCTGAGTGCTGATCCAATCAGCGAGTTGTTGTACAGCCATGTACCTGGACCACGGGGCTGAGTGCTGATCCAATCAGCGAGTTGCTGTACAACCATGTACCTGGACCACGGGGCTGAGTGCTGATCCAATCAGCGAGTTGTTGTACAACCATGTACCTGGACCACGGGGCTGAGTGCTGATCCAATCAGCGAGTTGCTGTACAACCATGTACCTGGACCACGGGGCTGAGTGCTGATCCAATCAGCGAGTTGTTGTACAACCATGTACCTGGACCACGGGGCTGAGTGCTGATCCAATCAGCGAGTTGCTGTACAACCATGTACCTGGACCACGGGGCTGAGTGCTGATCCAATCAGCGAGTTGTTGTACAGCCATGTACCTGGACCACGGGGCTGAGTGCTGATCCAATCAGCGAGTTGCTGTACAACCATGTACCTGGACCACGGGGCTGAGTGCTGATCCAATCAGCGAGTTGTTGTACAACCATGTACCTGGACCACGGGGCTGAGTGCTGATCCAATCAGCGAGTTGCTGTACAACCATGCACCTGGACCACGGGGCTGAGTGCTGATCCAATCAGCGAGTTGTTTTACAACCATGTACCTGGACCACGGGGCTGAGTGCTGATCCAATCAGCGAGTTGTTGTACAACCATGTACCTGGACCACGGGGCTGAGTGCTGATCCAATCAGCGAGTTGCTGTACAACCATGTACCTGGACCACGGGGCTGAGTGCTGATCCATTCAGCGAGTTGTTGTACAACCATGTACCTGGACCACGGGGCTGAGTGCTGATCCAATCAGCGAGTTGTTGTACAACCATGTACCTGGACCACGGGGCTGAGTGCTGATCCAATCAGCGAGTTGCTGTACAACCATGTACCTGGACCACGGGGCTGAGTGCTGATCCAATCAGCGAGTTGCTGTACAACCATGTACCTGGACCACGGGGCTGAGTGCTGATCCAATCAGCGAGTTGCTGTACAACCATGTACCTGGACCACGGGGCTGAGTGCTGATCCAATCAGCGAGTTGCTGTACAACCATGTACCCGGACCACGGGGCTGAGTGCTGATCCAATCAGCGAGTTGCTGTACAACCATTTACCTGGACCACGGGGCTGAGTGCTGATCCAATCAGCGAGTTGCTGTAGAACCATGTACCTGGACCACGGGGCTGAGTGCTGATCCAATCAGCGAGTTGTTGTACAACCATGTCCCTTAACCACGGGGCTGAGTGCTGATCCAATCAGCGAGTTGCTGTACAACCATGTACCTGGACCACGGGGCTGAGTGCTGATCCAATCAGCGAGTTGTTGTACAACCATGTATCTGGACCACGGGGCTGAGTGCTGATCCAATCCGCGAGTTGTTGTACAACCATGTACCTGGACCGCGGGGCTGAGTGCTGATCCAATCAGCGAGTTGTTGTACAACCATGTACCTGGACCACGGGGCTGAGTGCTGATCCAATCAGCGAATTGTTGTACAACCATGTACCTGGACCACGGGGCTGAGTGCTGATCCAATCAGCGAGTTGCTGTACAACCATGTACCTGGATCACGGGGCAGAATGCTGATCCAATCAGCGAGTTGCTGTACAACCATGGACCTGGACCACGGGGCTGAGTGCTGATCCAATCAGCGAGTTGTTGTACAACCATGTACCTGGACCACGGGGCTGAGTGCTGATCGAATCAGAGAGTTGCTGTACAACCATGTACCTGGACCACGGGGCTGAGTGCTGATCCAAATAGCGAGTTGTTGTACAACCATGTACCTGGATCACGGGGCTGAGTGCTGATCCAATCAGCGAGTTATTGTACAACCATGTACCTGGACCACGGGGCTGAGTGCTGATCCAATCAGCGAGTTGTTGTACAACTATGTACCTGGACCACGGGGCTGAGTGCTGATCCAATCAGCGAGTTGCTGTACAACCATGTACCTGGACCACGGGGCTGAGTGCTGATCCAACAGCGAGTTGTTGTACAACCATGTACCTGGACCACGGGGCTGAGTGCTGATCCAATCAGCGAGTTGTTGTACAACCATGTACCTGGACCACGGGGCTGAGTGCTGATCCAATCAGCGAGTTGCTGTACAACCATGTACCTGGACCACGGGGCTGAGTGCTGATCCAATCAGCGAGTTGCTGTACAACCATGTACCTGGACCACGGGGCTGAGTGCTGATCCAATCAGCGAGTTGCTGTACAACCAAGTACCTGGACCACGGGGCTGCGTGCTGATCCAATCAGCGAGTTGTTGTACAACCATGTACCTGGACCACCGGGCTGAGTGCTGATCCAATCAGCGAGTTGTTGTACAACCATGTACCTGGACCACGGGGCTGAGTGCTGATCCAATCAGCGAGTTGCTGTACAACCATGTACTTGGACCACGGGGCTGAGTGCTGATCCAATCAGCGAGTTGTTGTGCAACCATGTACCTGGACCACGGGGCTGAGTGATGATCCAATCAGCGAGTTGTTGTACAACCATGTACCTGGACCACGGGGCTGAGTGCTGATCCAATCAGTGAGTTGTTGTGCAACCATGTACCTGGACCACGGGGCTGAGTGCTGATCCAAGCAGCGAGTTGTTGTACAACCATGTACCTGGACCACGGGGCTGAGTGCTGATCCAATCAGCGAGTTGCTGTACAACCATGTACCTGGACCACGGGGCTGAGTGCTGATCCAATCAGCGAGTTGTTGTACAACCATGTACCTGGACCACGGGGCTGAGTGCCGATCCAATCAGCGAGTTGCTGTACAACCATGTACCTGGACCACGGGGCTGAGTGCTGATCCAATCAGCGAGTTGTTGTATAACCATGTACCTGGACCACGGGGCTGAGTGCTGATCCAATCAGCGAGTTGCTGTACAACCATGTACCTGGACCACGGGGCTGAGTGCTGATCCAATCAGCGAGTTGCTGCACAACCATGTACCTGGACCACGGGGCTGAGTGCTGATCCAATTAGCGAGTTGTTGTACAACCATGTACCTGGACCACGGGGCTGAGTGCTGATACAATCAGCGAGTTGCTGTACAACCATGTACCTAGACCACGGGGCTGAGTGCTGATCCAATCAGCGAGTTGTTGTACAACCATGTACCTGGACCACGGGGCTGAGTGCTGATCCAATCAGCGAGTTGCTGTACAACCATGTACCTGGACCACGGGGCTGAGTGCTGATCCAATCAGCGAGTTGCTGTACGACCATGTACCTGGACCACAGGGCTGAGTGCTGATCCAATCAGCGAGTTGCTGTACAACCATGTACCTGGACCATTGGGCTGAGTGCTGATCCAATCAGCGAGTTGCTGTACAACCATGTACCTGGACCACGGGGCTGAGTGCTGATCCAATCAGCGAGTTGCTGCACAACCATGTACCTGGACCACGGGGCTGAGTGCTGATCCAATCAGCGAGTTGTTGTACAACCATGTACCTGGACCACGGGGCTGAGTGCTGATACAATCAGCAAGTTGCTGTACAACCATGTACCTAGACCACGGGGCTGAGTGCTGATCCAATCAGCGAGTTGTTGTACAACCATGTACCTGGACCACGGGGCTGAGTGCTGATCCAATCAGCGAGTTGCTGTACAACCATGTACCTGGACCACAGGGCTGAGTGCTGATCCAATCAGCGAGTTGCTGTACAACCATGTACCTGGACCATTGGGCTGAGTGCTGATCCAATCAGCGAGTTGCTGTACAACCATGTACCTGGACCACGGGGCTGAGTGCTGATCCAATCAGCGAGTTGCTGTACAACCATGTACCTGGACCACGGGGCTGAGTGCTGATCCAATCAGCGAGTTGCTGTACAACCATGTACCTGGACCACGGGGCTGAGTGCTGATCCAATCAGCGAGTTGTTGTACAACCATGTACCTGGACCACGGGGCTGAGTGCTGATCCAATCAGCGAGTTGTTGTACAACCATGTACCTGGACCACGGGGCTGAGTGCTGATCCAATCAGCGAGTTGTTGTACAACCATGTACCTGGACCACGGGGCTGAGTGCTGATCCAATCAGCGAGTTGCTGTGCAACCATGTACCTGGACCACGGGGCTGAGTGCTGATCCAATCAGCGAGTTGTTGTACAACCATGTACCTGGACCACGGGGCTGAGTGCTGATCCAATCAGCGAGTTGCTGTACAACCATGTACCTGGACCACGGGGCTGAGTGCTGATCCAATCAGCGAGTTGTTGTACAACCATGTACCTGGACCACGGTGCTGAGTGCTGATCCAATCAGCGAGTTGCTGTACAACCATGTACCTGGACCACGGGGCTGAGTGCTGATCCAATCAGCGAGTTGCTGCACAACCATGTACCTGGACCACGGGGCTGAGTGCCGATCCAATCAGCGAGTTGCAATACAACCATGTACCTGGACCACGGTGCTGAGTGCTGATCCAATCAGCGAGTTGTTGTACAACCATGTACCTGGACCACGGGGCTGAGTGCTGATCCAATCAGCGAGTTGCTGTACAACCATGTACCTGGACCACGGGGCTGAGTGCTGATCCAATCAGCGAGTTGTTGTACAACCATGTACCTGGACCACGGGGCTGAGTGCTGATCCAATCAGCGAGTTGCTGTACAACCATGTACCTGGACCACGGGGCTGAGTGCTGATCCAATCAGCGAGTTGTTGTACAACCATGTACCTGGACCACGGGGCTGAGTGCTGATCCAATCAGCGAGTTGCTGTACAACCATGTACCTGGACCACGGGGCTGAGTGCTGATCCAATCAGCGAGTTGTTGTACAACCATGTACCTGGACCACGGGGCTGAGTGCTGATCCAATCAGCGAGTTGCTGTACAACCATGTACCTGGACCACGGGGCTGAGTGCTGATCCAATCAGCGAGTTGCTGTACAACCATGTACCTGGACCACGGGGCTGAGTGCTGATCCAATCAGCAAGTTGCTGTACAACCATGTACCTGGACCACGGGGCTGAGTGCTGATCCAATCAGCGAGTTGCTGTACAACCATGTACCTGGACCACGGGGCTGAGTGCTGATCCAATCAGCGAGTTGCTGTACAACCATGTACCTGGACCACGGGGCTGAGTGCTGATCCAATCAGCGAGTTGCTGTAGAACCATGTACCTGGACCACGGGGCTGAGTGCTGATCCAATCAGCGAGTTGTTGTACAAACATGTCCCTTAACCACGGGGCTGAGTGCTGATCCAATCAGCGAGTTGCTGTACAACCATGTACCTGGACCACGGGGCTGAGTGCTGATCCAATCAGCGAGTTGTTGTACAACCATGTACCTGGACCACGGGGCTGAGTGCTGATCCAATCAGCGAGTTGCTGTGCAACCATGTACCTGGACCACGGGGCTGAGTGCTGATCCAATCAGCGAGTTGCTGTACAACCATGTACCTGGACCACGGGGCTGTGTGCTGATCCAATCAGCGAGTTGCTGTGCAACCATGTACCTGGACCACGGGGCTGAGTGCTGATACAATCAGCGAGTTGCTGCACAACCATGTACCTGGACCACGGGGCTGAGTGCTGATCCAATCAGCGAGTTGCTGTACAACTATGTACCTGGACGACGGTGCTGAGTGCTGATCCAATCAGCGAGTTGTTGTACAACCATGTACCTGGACCACGGGGCTGAGTGCTGATCCAATCAGCGAGTTGTTGTACAACCATGTACCTGGACCACGGGGCTGAGTGCTGATCCAATCAGCGAGTTGTTGTACAACCATGTACCTGGACCACGGGGCTGAGTGCTGATCCAATCAGCGAGTTGCTGTACAACCATGTACCTGGACCACGGGGCTGAGTGCTGATCGAATCAGCGAGTTGCTGTACAACCATGTACCTGGACCACGGGGCTGAGTGCTGATCCAATTAGCGAGTTGTTGTACAACCATGTACCTGGACCACGGGGCTGAGTGCTGATCCAATCAGCGAGTTGTTGTACAACCATGTACCTGGACCACGGGGCTGAGTGCTGATCCAATCAGCGAGTTCTTGTACAACTATGTACCTGGACCACGGGGCTGAGTGCTGATCCAATCCGCGAGTTGTTGTAGAACCATGTACCTGGACCACGGGGCTGAGTGCTGATCCAATCAGCGAGTTGTTGTACAACCATGTACCTGGACCACGGGGCTGAGTGCTGATCCAATCAGCGAGTTGTTGTACAACCATGTACCTGGACCACGGGGCTGAGTGCTGATCCAATCAGCGAGTTGCTGTACAACCATGTACCTGGACCACGGGGCTGAGTGCTGATCCAATCAGCGAGTTGCTGTACAACCATGGACCTGGACCACGGGGCTGAGTGCTGATCCAATCAGCGAGTTGTTGTACAACCATGTACCTGGACCACGGGGCTGAGTGCTGATCCAATCAGCGAGTTGTTGTACAACCATGTACCTGGACCACGGGGCTGAGTGCTGATCCAATCAGCGAGTTGTTGTACAACCATGTACCTGGACCACGGGGCTGAGTGCTGATCCAATCAGCGAGTTGTTGTACAACCATGTACCTGGACCACGGGGCTGAGTGCTGATCCAATCAGCGAGTTGTTGTACAACCATGTACCTGGACCACGGGGCTGAGTGCTGATCCAATCAGCGAGTTGCTGTACAACCATGTACCTGGAACACGGGGCTGAGTGCTGATCCAATCAGCAAGTTGTTGTACAACCATGTACCTGGACCACGGATCTGAGTGCTGATCCAATCAGCGAGTTGTTGTGCAACCATGTACCTGGACCACGGGGCTGAGTGCTGATCCAATCAGCGAGTTGTTGTACAACCATGTACCTGGACCACGGGGCTGAGTGCTGATCCAATCAGCGAGTTGTTGTACAACCATGTACCTGGACCACGGGGCTGAGTGCTGATCCAATCAGCGAGTTGCTGTACAACCATGTACCTGGAACACGGGGCTGAGTGCTGATCCAATCAGCAAGTTGTTGTACAACCATGTACCTGGACCACGGATCTGAGTGCTGATCCAATCAGCGAGTTGTTGTGCAACCATGTACCTGGACCACGGGGCTGAGTGCTGATCCAATCAGCGAGTTGCTGTACAACCATGTACCTGGACCACGGGGCTGAGTGCTGATCCAATCAGCGAGTTGTTGTACAACCATGTACCTGGACCACGGGGCTGAGTGCTGATCCAATCAGCGAGTTGCTGTACAACCATGTACCTGGACCACGGGGCTGAGTGTTGATCCAATCAGCGAGTTGCTGTACAACCATGTACCTGGACCACGGGGCTGAGTGCTAATCCAATCAGCAAGTTGCTGTACAACCATGTACCTGGACCACGGGGCTGAGTGCTGATCCAATCAGCGAGTTGCTGTACAACCATTTACCTGGACCACGGGGCTGAGTGCTGATCCAATTAGCGAGTTGCTGTACAACCATGTACCTGGACCACGGGGCTGAGTGCTGATCCAATCAGCGAGTTGCTGTACAACCATGTACCTGGACCACGGGGCTGAGTGCTGATCCAATCAGCGAGTTGTTGTACAGCCATGTACCTGGACCACGGGGCTGAGTGCTGATCCAATCAGCGAGTTGCTGTACAACCATGTACCTGGACCACGGGGCTGAGTGCTGATCCAATCAGCGAGTTGTTGTACAACCATGTACCTGGACCACGGGGCTGAGTGCTGATCCAATCAGCGAGTTGCTGTACAACCATGTACCTGGACCACGGGGCTGAGTGCTGATCCAATCAGCGAGTTGTTGTACAACCATGTACCTGGACCACGGGGCTGAGTGCTGATCCAATCAGCGAGTTGCTGTACAACCATGTACCTGGACCACGGGGCTGAGTGCTGATCCAATCAGCGAGTTGTTGTACAGCCATGTACCTGGACCACGGGGCTGAGTGCTGATCCAATCAGCGAGTTGCTGTACAACCATGTACCTGGACCACGGGGCTGAGTGCTGATCCAATCAGCGAGTTGTTGTACAACCATGTACCTGGACCACGGGGCTGAGTGCTGATCCAATCAGCGAGTTGCTGTACAACCATGCACCTGGACCACGGGGCTGAGTGCTGATCCAATCAGCGAGTTGTTTTACAACCATGTACCTGGACCACGGGGCTGAGTGCTGATCCAATCAGCGAGTTGTTGTACAACCATGTACCTGGACCACGGGGCTGAGTGCTGATCCAATCAGCGAGCTGTTGTACAACCATGTACCTGGACCAGGGGCTGAGTGCTGATCCAATCAGCGAGTTGTTGTACAACCATGTACCTGGACCACGGGGCTGAATGCTGATCCAATCAGCGAGTTGCTGTACAACCATGTACCTGGACCACGGGGCTGAGTGCTGATCCAATCAGCGAGTTGCTGTACAACCATGTACCTGGACCACGGGGCTGAGTGCTGATCCAATCAGCGAGTTGCTGTACAACCATGTACCTGGACCACGGGGCTGAGTGCTGATCCAATCAGCGAGTTGCTGTACAACCATGTACCCGGACCACGGGGCTGAGTGCTGATCCAATCAGCGAGTTGCTGTACAACCATTTACCTGGACCACGGGGCTGAGTGCTGATCCAATCAGCGAGTTGCTGTAGAACCATGTACCTGGACCACGGGGCTGAGTGCTGATCCAATCAGCGAGTTGTTGTACAACCATGTCCCTTAACCACGGGGCTGAGTGCTGATCCAATCAGCGAGTTGCTGTACAACCATGTACCTGGACCACGGGGCTGAGTGCTGATCCAATCAGCGAGTTGTTGTGCAACCATGTACCTGGACCACGGGGCTGAGTGCTGATCCAATCAGCGAGTTGTTGTACAACCATGTACCTGGACCACGGGGCTGAGTGCTGATCCAATCAGCGAGTTGCTGTGCAACCATGTACCTGGACCACGGGGCTGAGTGCTGATCCAATCAGCGAGTTGCTGCACAACCATGTACCTGGACCACGGGGCTGAGTGCTGATCCAATCAGCTAGTTGCTGCACAACCATGTACCTGGACCACGGGGCTGAGTGCTGATCCAATCAGCGAGTTGCTGTACAACCATGTACCTGGACGACGGTGCTGAGTGCTGATCCAATCAGCGAGTTGTTGTACAACCATGTACCTGGACCACGGGGCTGAGTGCTGATCCAATCAGCGAGTTGTTGTACAACCATGTACCTGGACCACGGGGCTGAGTGCTGATGCAATCAGCGAGTTGTTGTGCAACCATGTACCTGGACCACGGGGCTGAGTGCTGATGCAATCAGCGAGTTGTTGTACAACCATGTACCTGGACCACGGGGCTGAGTGCTGATCCAATCAGCGAGTTGCTGTACAACCATGTACCTGGACCACTGGGCTGAGTGCTGATCCAATCAGCGAGTTGCTGTACAACCATGTACCTGGACCACGGGGCTGAGTGCTGATCCAATCAGCGAGTTGCTGTACAACCATGTACCTGGACCACGGGGCTGAGTGCTGATCCAATCAGCGAGTTGCTGTACAACCATGTACCTGGACCACGGGGCTGAGTGCTGATCCAATCAGCGAGTTGTTGTACAACCATGTACCTGGACCACGGGGCTGAGTGCTGATCCAATCAGCGAGTTGCTGTACAACCATGTACCTGGACCACGGGGCTGAGTGCTGATCCAATCAGCGAGTTGCTGTACAACCATGTACCTGGACCACGGGGCTGAGTGCTGATCCAATCAGCAAGTTGCTGTACAACCATGTACCTGGACCAAGGGGCTGAGTGCTGATCCAATCAGCGAGTTGCTGTACAACCATGTACCTGGACCACGGGGCTGAGTGCTGATCCAATCAGCGAGTTGCTGTACAACCATGTACCTGGACCACGGGGATGAGTGCTGATCCAATCAGCGAGTTGCTGTAGAACCATGTACCTGGACTACGGGGCTGAGTGCTGATCCAATCAGCGAGTTGTTGTACAACCATGTACCTGGACCACGGGGCTGAGTGCTGATCCAATCAGCGAGTTGCTGTACAACCATGTACCTGGACCACGGGGCTGAGTGCTGATCCAATCAGCGAGTTGTTGTACAACCATGTACCTGGACCACGGGGCTGAGTGCTGATCCAATCAGCGAGTTGCTGTGCAACCATGTACCTGGACCACGGGGCTGAGTGCTGATCCAATCAGCGAGTTGCTGTGCAACCATGTACCTGGACCACGGGGCTGAGTGCTGATCCAATCAGCGAGTTGTTGTACAACCATGTACCTGGACCACGGGGCTGAGTGCTGATCCAATCAGCGAGTTGCTGTACAACCATGTACCTGGACCACGGGGCTGAGTGCTGATCCAATCAGCGAGTTGTTGTTCAACCATGTACCTGGACCACGGGGCTGAGTGCTGATCCAATCAGCGAGTTGTTGTACAACCATGTACCTGGACCACGGGGCTGAGTGCTGATCCAATCAGCGAGTTGTTGTACAACCATGTACCTGGACCACGGGGCTGAGTGCTGATCCAATCAGCGAGTTGTTGTACAACCATGTACCTGGACCACGGGGCTGAGTGCTGATCCAATCAGCGAGTTGCTGTACAACCATGTACCTGGACCACAGGGCTGAGTGCTGATCCAATCAGCGAGTTGTTGTACAACCATGTACCTGGACCACGGGGCTGAGTGCTGATCCAATCAGCGAGTTGTTGTACAACCATGTACCTGGACCACGGGGCTGAGTGCTGATCCAATCAGCGAGTTGCTGTACAACCATGTACCTGGACCACGGGGCTGAGTGCTGATCCAATCAGCGAGTTGTTGTACAACCATGTACCTGGACCACGGGGCTGAGTGCTGATCCAATCAGCGAGTTGCTGTACAACCATGTACCTGGACCACGGGGCTGAGTGCTGAT
The DNA here is from genome assembly GCA_036785665.1 of Chirona hameri. Lineage (NCBI taxonomy): Eukaryota > Metazoa > Arthropoda > Thecostraca > Balanomorpha > Balanidae > Chirona > Chirona hameri. The sequence continues at coordinate 53,629 of JAXIVJ010003294.1, forward strand.
CCAATCAGCGAGTTGCTGCACAACCATGTACCTGGACCACGGGGCTGAGTGCCGATCCAATCAGCGAGTTGCAATACAACCATGTACCTGGACCACGGTGCTGAGTGCTGATCCAATCAGCGAGTTGTTGTACAACCATGTACCTGGACCACGGGGCTGAGTGCTGATCCAATCAGCGAGTTGCTGTACAACCATGTACCTGGACCACGGGGCTGAGTGCTGATCCAATCAGCGAGTTGTTGTACAACCATGTACCTGGACCACGGGGCTGAGTGCTGATCCAATCAGCGAGTTGCTGTACAACCATGTACCTGGACCACGGGGCTGAGTGCTGATCCAATCAGCGAGTTGTTGTACAACCATGTACCTGGACCACGGGGCTGAGTGCTGATCCAATCAGCGAGTTGCTGTACAACCATGTACCTGGACCACGGGGCTGAGTGCTGATCCAATCAGCGAGTTGTTGTACAACCATGTACCTGGACCACGGGGCTGAGTGCTGATCCAATCAGCGAGTTGCTGTACAACCATGTACCTGGACCACGGGGCTGAGTGCTGATCCAATCAGCGAGTTGCTGTACAACCATGTACCTGGACCACGGGGCTGAGTGCTGATCCAATCAGCAAGTTGCTGTACAACCATGTACCTGGACCACGGGGCTGAGTGCTGATCCAATCAGCGAGTTGCTGTACAACCATGTACCTGGACCACGGGGCTGAGTGCTGATCCAATCAGCGAGTTGCTGTACAACCATGTACCTGGACCACGGGGCTGAGTGCTGATCCAATCAGCGAGTTGCTGTAGAACCATGTACCTGGACCACGGGGCTGAGTGCTGATCCAATCAGCGAGTTGTTGTACAAACATGTCCCTTAACCACGGGGCTGAGTGCTGATCCAATCAGCGAGTTGCTGTACAACCATGTACCTGGACCACGGGGCTGAGTGCTGATCCAATCAGCGAGTTGTTGTACAACCATGTACCTGGACCACGGGGCTGAGTGCTGATCCAATCAGCGAGTTGCTGTGCAACCATGTACCTGGACCACGGGGCTGAGTGCTGATCCAATCAGCGAGTTGCTGTACAACCATGTACCTGGACCACGGGGCTGTGTGCTGATCCAATCAGCGAGTTGCTGTGCAACCATGTACCTGGACCACGGGGCTGAGTGCTGATACAATCAGCGAGTTGCTGCACAACCATGTACCTGGACCACGGGGCTGAGTGCTGATCCAATCAGCGAGTTGCTGTACAACTATGTACCTGGACGACGGTGCTGAGTGCTGATCCAATCAGCGAGTTGTTGTACAACCATGTACCTGGACCACGGGGCTGAGTGCTGATCCAATCAGCGAGTTGTTGTACAACCATGTACCTGGACCACGGGGCTGAGTGCTGATCCAATCAGCGAGTTGTTGTACAACCATGTACCTGGACCACGGGGCTGAGTGCTGATCCAATCAGCGAGTTGCTGTACAACCATGTACCTGCACCACGGGGCTGAGTGCTGATCGAATCAGCGAGTTGCTGTACAACCATGTACCTGGACCACGGGGCTGAGTGCTGATCCAATTAGCGAGTTGTTGTACAACTATGTACCTGGACCACGGGGCTGAGTGCTGATCCAAACAGCGAGTTGTTGTACAACCATGTACCTGGACCACGGGGCTGAGTGCTGATCCAATCAGCGAGTTCTTGTACAACTATGTACCTGGACCACGGGGCTGAGTGCTGATCCAATCCGCGAGTTGTTGTACAACCATGTACCTGGACCACGGGGCTGAGTGCTGATCCAATCAGCGAGTTGTTGTACAACCATGTACCTGGACCACGGGGCTGAGTGCTGATCCAATCAGCGAGTTGTTGTACAACCATGTACCTGGACCACGGGGCTGAGTGCTGATCCAATCAGCGAGTTGCTGTACAACCATGTACCTGGACCACGGGGCTGAGTGCTGATCCAATCAGCGAGTTGCTGTACAACCATGGACCTGGACCACGGGGCTGAGTGCTGATCCAATCAGCGAGTTGTTGTACAACCATGTACCTGGACCACGGGGCTGAGTGCTGATCCAATCAGCGAGTTGTTGTACAACCATGTACCTGGACCACGGGGCTGAGTGCTGATCCAATCAGCGAGTTGTTGTACAACCATGTACCTGGACCACGGGGCTGAGTGCTGATCCAATCAGCGAGTTGTTGTACAACCATGTACCTGGACCACGGTGCTGAGTGCTGATCCAATCAGCGAGTTGCTGTACAACCATGTACCTGGACCACGGGGCTGAGTGCTGATCCAATCAGCGAGTTGCTGTACAACCATGTACCTGGACCACGGGGCTGAGTGCTGATCCAATCAGCGAGTTGTTGTACAACCATGTACCTGGACCACGGGGCTGAGTGCTGATCCAATCAGCGAGTTGCTGTACAACCATGTACCTGGAACACGGGGCTGAGTGCTGATCCAATCAGCAAGTTGTTGTACAACCATGTACCTGGACCACGGATCTGAGTGCTGATCCAATCAGCGAGTTGTTGTGCAACCATGTACCTGGACCACGGGGCTGAGTGCTGATCCAATCAGCGAGTTGCTGTACAACCATGTACCTGGACCACGGGGCTGAGTGCTGATCCAATCAGCGAGTTGTTGTACAACCATGTACCTGGACCACGGGGCTGAGTGCTGATCCAATCAGCGAGTTGCTGTACAACCATGTACCTGGACCACGGGGCTGAGTGTTGATCCAATCAGCGAGTTGCTGTACAACCATGTACCTGGACCACGGGGCTGAGTGCTAATCCAATCAGCAAGTTGCTGTACAACCATGTACCTGGACCACGGGGCTGAGTGCTGATCCAATCAGCGAGTTGCTGTACAACCATTTACCTGGACCACGGGGCTGAGTGCTGATCCAATTAGCGAGTTGCTGTACAACCATGTACCTGGACCACGGGGCTGAGTGCTGATCCAATCAGCGAGTTGCTGTACAACCATGTACCTGGACCACGGGGATGAGTGCTGATCCAATCAGCGAGTTGTTGTACAGCCATGTACCTGGACCACGGGGCTGAGTGCTGATCCAATCAGCGAGTTGCTGTACAACCATGTACCTGGACCACGGGGCTGAGTGCTGATCCAATCAGCGAGTTGTTGTACAACCATGTACCTGGACCACGGGGCTGAGTGCTGATCCAATCAGCGAGTTGCTGTACAACCATGTACCTGGACCACGGGGCTGAGTGCTGATCCAATCAGCGAGTTGTTGTACAACCATGTACCTGGACCACGGGGCTGAGTGCTGATCCAATCAGCGAGTTGCTGTACAACCATGTACCTGGACCACGGGGCTGAGTGCTGATCCAATCAGCGAGTTGTTGTACAGCCATGTACCTGGACCACGGGGCTGAGTGCTGATCCAATCAGCGAGTTGCTGTACAACCATGTACCTGGACCACGGGGCTGAGTGCTGATCCAATCAGCGAGTTGTTGTACAACCATGTACCTGGACCACGGGCTGAGTGCTGATCCAATCAGCGAGTTGCTGTACAACCATGCACCTGGACCACGGGGCTGAGTGCTGATCCAATCAGCGAGTTGTTTTACAACCATGTACCTGGACCACGGGGCTGAGTGCTGATCCAATCAGCGAGTTGTTGTACAACCATGTACCTGGACCACGGGGCTGAGTGCTGATCCAATCAGCGAGTTGCTGTACAACCATGTACCTGGACCACGGGGCTGAATGCTGATCCATTCAGCGAGTTGTTGTACAACCATGTACCTGGACCAGGGGCTGAGTGCTGATCCAATCAGCGAGTTGTTGTACAACCATGTACCTGGACCACGGGGCTGAATGCTGATCCAATCAGCGAGTTGCTGTACAACCATGTACCTGGACCACGGGGCTGAGTGCTGATCCAATCAGCGAGTTGCTGTACAACCATGTACCTGGACCACGGGGCTGAGTGCTGATCCAATCAGCGAGTTGCTGTACAACCATGTACCTGGACCACGGGGCTGAGTGCTGATCCAATCAGCGAGTTGCTGTACAACCATGTACCCGGACCACGGGGCTGAGTGCTGATCCAATCAGCGAGTTGCTGTACAACCATTTACCTGGACCACGGGGCTGAGTGCTGATCCAATCAGCGAGTTGCTGTAGAACCATGTACCTGGACCACGGGGCTGAGTGCTGATCCAATCAGCGAGTTGTTGTACAACCATGTCCCTTAACCACGGGGCTGAGTGCTGATCCAATCAGCGAGTTGCTGTACAACCATGTACCTGGACCACGGAGCTGAGTGCTGATCCAATCAGCGAGTTGTTGTGCAACCATGTACCTGGACCACGGGGCTGAGTGCTGATCCAATCAGCGAGTTGTTGTACAACCATGTACCTGGACCACGGGGCTGAGTGCTGATCCAATCAGCGAGTTGCTGTGCAACCATGTACCTGGACCACGGGGCTGAGTGCTGATCCAATCAGCGAGTTGTTGTACAACCATGTACCTGGACCACGGGGCTGAGTGCTGATCCAATCAGCGAGTTGCTGTGCAACCATGTACCTGGACCACGGGGCTGAGTGCTGATCCAATCAGCGAGTTGCTGTGCAACCATGTACCTGGACCACGGGGCTGAGTGCTGATCCAATCAGCGAGTTGCTGCACAACCATGTACCTGGACCACGGGGCTGAATGCTGATCCAATCAGCGAGTTGCTGTACAACCATGTACCTGGACGACGGTGCTGAGTGCTGATCCAATCAGCGAGTTGTTGTACAACCATGTACCTGGACCACGGGGCTGAGTGCTGATCCAATCAGCGAGTTGTTGTACAACCATGTACCTGGACCACGGGGCTGAGTGCTGATCCAATCAGCGAGTTGTTGTACAACCATGTACCTGGACCACGGGGCTGAGTGCTGATCCAATCAGCGAGTTGCTGTACAACCATGTACATGGACCACGGGGCTGAGTGCTGATCGAATCAGCGAGTTGCTGTACAACCATGTACCTGGACCACGGGGCTGAGTGCTGATCCAATTAGCGAGTTGTTGTACAACCATGTACCTGGACCACGGGGCTGAGTGATGATCCAATCAGCGAGTTGTTGTACAACCATGTACCTGGACCACGGGGCTGAGTGATGATCCAATCAGCGAGCTGTTGTACAACTATGTACCTGGACCACGGGGCTGAGTGCTGATCCAATCCGCGAGTTGTTGTACAACCATGTACCTGGACCACGGGGCTGAGTGCTGATCCAATCAGCGAGTTGTTGTACAACCATGTACCTGGACCACGGGGCTGAGTGCTGATCCAATCAGCGAGTTGTTGTGCAACCATGTACCTGGACCACGGGGCTGAGTGCTGATCCAATCAGCGAGTTGCTGTACAACCATGTACCTGGACCACGGGGCTGAGTGCTGATCCAATCAGCGAGTTGCTGTACAGCCATGTACCTGGACCACGGGGCTGAGTGCTGATCCAATCAGCGAGTTGCTGTACAACCATGTACCTGGACCACGGGGCTGAGTGCTGATCCCATCAGCGAGTTGATGCACAACCATGTACCTGGACCACGGGGCTGAGTGCTGATCCAATCAGCGAGTTGCTGTACAACCATGTACCTGGACCACGGGGCTGAGTGCTGATCCAATCAGCGAGTTGTTGTACAACCATGTACCTGGACCACGAGGCTAAGTGCTGATGCAATCAGCGAGTTGTTGTGCAACCATGTACCTGGACCACGGGGCTGAGTGCTGATCCAATCAGCGAGTTGCTGTACAACCATGTACCTGGGCCACGGGGCTGAGTGCTGATCCAATCAGCGAGTTGTTGTACAACCATGTACCTGGACCACGGGGCTGAGTGCTGATCCAATCAGCGAGTTGCTGTACAACCATGTACCTGCACCACGGGGCTGAGTGCTGATCGAATCAGCGAGTTGCTGTACAACCATGTACCTGGACCACGGGGCTGAGTGCTGATCCAATTAGCGAGTTGTTGTACAACCATGTACCTGGACCACGGGGCTGAGTGCTGATCCAATCAGCGAGTTGTTGTACAACCATGTACCTGGACCACGGGGCTGAGTGCTGATCCAATCAGCGAGTTCTTGTACAACTATGTACCTGGACCACGGGGCTGAGTGCTGATCCAATCCGCGAGTTGTTATACAACCATGTACCTGGACCACGGGGCTGAGTGCTGATCCAATCAGCGAGTTGTTGTACAACCATGTACCTGGACCACGGGGCTGAGTGCTGATCCAATCAGCGAGTTGTTGTACAACCATGTACCTGGACCACGGGGCTGAGTGCTGATCCAATCAGCGAGTTGCTGTACAACCATGTACCTGGACCACGGGGCTGAGTGCTGATCCAATCAGCGAGTTGCTGTACAACCATGGACCTGGACCACGGGGCTGAGTGCTGATCCAATCAGCGAGTTGTTGTACAACCATGTACCTGGACCACGGGGCTGAGTGCTGATCCAATCAGCGAGTTGTTGTACAACCATGTACCTGGACCACGGGGCTGAGTGCTGATCCAATCAGCGAGTTGTTGTACAACCATGTACCTGGACCACGGGGCTGAGTGCTGATCCAATCAGCGAGTTGTTGTACAACCATGTACCTGGACCACGGTGCTGAGTGCTGATCCAATCAGCGAGTTGCTGTACAACCATGTACCTGGACCACGGGGTTGAGTGCTGATCCAATCAGCGAGTTGCTGTACAACCATGTACCTGGACCACGGGGCTGAGTGCTGATCCAATCAGCGAGTTGTTGTACAACCATGTACCTGGACCACGGGGCTGAGTGCTGATCCAATCAGCGAGTTGCTGTACAACCATGTACCTGGAACACGGGGCTGAGTGCTGATCCAATCAGCAAGTTGTTGTACAACCATGTACCTGGACCACGGATCTGAGTGCTGATCCAATCAGCGAGTTGTTGTGCAACCATGTACCTGGACCACGGGGCTGAGTGCTGATCCAATCAGCGAGTTGCTGTACAACCATGTACCTGGACCACGGGGCTGAGTGCTGATCCAATCAGCGAGTTGTTGTACAACCATGTACCTGGACCACGGGGCTGAGTGCTGATCCAATCAGCGAGTTGCTGTACAACCATGTACCTGGACCACGGGGCTGAGTGTTGATCCAATCAGCGAGTTGCTGTACAACCATGTACCTGGACCACGGGGCTGAGTGCTAATCCAATCAGCAAGTTGCTGTACAACCATGTACCTGGACCACGGGGCTGAGTGCTGATCCAATCAGCGAGTTGCTGTACAACCATTTACCTGGACCACGGGGCTGAGTGCTGATCCAATTAGCGAGTTGCTGTACAACCATGTACCTGGACCACGGGGCTGAGTGCTGATCCAATCAGCGAGTTGCTGTACAACCATGTACCTGGACCACGGGGCTGAGTGCTGATCCAATCAGCGAGTTGTTGTACAGCCATGTACCTGGACCACGGGGCTGAGTGCTGATCCAATCAGCGAGTTGCTGTACAACCATGTACCTGGACCACGGGGCTGAGTGCTGATCCAATCAGCGAGTTGTTGTACAACCTTGTACCTGGACCACGGGGCTGAGTGCTGATCCAATCAGCGAGTTGCTGTACAACCATGTACCTGGACCACGGGGCTGAGTGCTGATCCAATCAGCGAGTTGTTGTACAACCATGTACCTGGACCACGGGGCTGAGTGCTGATCCAATCAGCGAGTTGCTGTACAACCATGTACCTGGACCACGGGGCTGAGTGCTGATCCAATCAGCGAGTTGTTGTACAGCCATGTACCTGGACCACGGGGCTGAGTGCTGATCCAATCAGCGAGTTGCTGTACAACCATGTACCTGGACCACGGGGCTGAGTGCTGATCCAATCAGCGAGTTGTTGTACAACCATGTACCTGGACCACGGGCTGAGTGCTGATCCGATCAGCGAGTTGCTGTACAACCATGCACCTGGACCACGGGGCTGAGTGCTGATCCAATCAGCGAGTTGTTTTACAACCATGTACCTGGACCACGGGGCTGAGTGCTGATCCAATCAGCGAGTTGTTGTACAACCATGTACCTGGACCACGGGGCTGAGTGCTGATCCAATCAGCGAGTTGCTGTACAACCATGTACCTGGACCACGGGGCTGAATGCTGATCCATTCAGCGAGTTGTTGTACAACCATGTACCTGGACCAGGGGCTGAGTGCTGATCCAATCAGCGAGTTGTTGTACAACCATGTACCTGGACCACGGGGCTGAATGCTGATCCAATCAGCGAGTTGCTGTACAACCATGTACCTGGACCACGGGGCTGAGTGCTGATCCAATCAGCAAGTTGCTGTACAACCATGTACCTGGACCACGGGGCTGAGTGCTGATCCAATCAGCGAGTTGCTGTACAACCATGTACCTGGACCACGGGGCTGAGTGCTGATCCAATCAGCGAGTTGCTGTACAACCATGTACCCGGACCACGGGGCTGAGTGCTGATCCAATCAGCGAGTTGCTGTACAACCATTTACCTGGACCACGGGGCTGAGTGCTGATCCAATCAGCGAGTTGCTGTAGAACCATGTACCTGGACCACGGGGCTGAGTGCTGATCCAATCAGCGAGTTGTTGTACAACCATGTCCCTTAACCACGGGGCTGAGTGCTGATCCAATCAGCGAGTTGCTGTACAACCATGTACCTGGACCACGGGGCTGAGTGCTGATCCAATCAGCGAGTTGTTGTGCAACCATGTACCTGGACCACGGGGCTGAGTGCTGATCCAATCAGCGAGTTGTTGTACAACCATGTACCTGGACCACGGGGCTGAGTGCTGATCCAATCAGCGAGTTGCTGTGCAACCATGTACCTGGACCACGGGGCTGAGTGCTGATCCAATCAGCGAGTTGTTGTACAGCCATGTACCTGGACCACGGGGCTGAGTGCTGATCCAATCAGCGAGTTGCTGTGCAACCATGTACCTGGACCACGGGGCTGAGTGCTGATCCAATCAGCGAGTTGCTGTGCAACCATGTACCTGGACCACGGGGCTGAGTGCTGATCCAATCAGCGAGTTGCTGCACAACCATGTACCTGGACCACGGGGCTGAATGCTGATCCAATCAGCGAGTTGCTGTACAACCATGTACCTGGACGACGGTGCTGAGTGCTGATCCAATCAGCGAGTTGTTGTACAACCATGTACCTGGACCACGGGGCTGAGTGCTGATCCAATCAGCGAGTTGTTGTACAACCATGTACCTGGACCACGGGGCTGAGTGCTGATCCAATCAGCGAGTTGTTGTACAACCATGTACCTGGACCACGGGGCTGAGTGCTGATCCAATCAGCGAGTTGCTGTACAACCATGTACATGGACCACGGGGCTGAGTGCTGATCGAATCAGCGAGTTGCTGTACAACCATGTACCTGGACCACGGGGCTGAGTGCTGATCCAATTAGCGAGTTGTTGTACAACCATGTACCTGGACCACGGGGCTGAGTGATGATCCAATCAGCGAGTTGTTGTACAACCATGTACCTGGACCACGGGGCTGAGTGATGATCCAATCAGCGAGCTGTTGTACAACTATGTACCTGGACCACGGGGCTGAGTGCTGATCCAATCCGCGAGTTGTTGTACAACCATGTACCTGGACCACGGGGCTGAGTGCTGATCCAATCAGCGAGTTGTTGTACAACCATGTACCTGGACCACGGGGCTGAGTGCTGATCCAATCAGCGAGTTGTTGTGCAACCATGTACCTGGACCACGGGGCTGAGTGCTGATCCAATCAGCGAGTTGCTGTACAACCATGTACCTGGACCACGGGGCTGAGTGCTGATCCAATCAGCGAGTTGCTGTACAGCCATGTACCTGGACCACGGGGCTGAGTGCTGATCCAATCAGCGAGTTGCTGTACAACCATGTACCTGGACCACGGGGCTGAGTGCTGATCCCATCAGCGAGTTGATGCACAACCATGTACCTGGACCACGGGGCTGAGTGCTGATCCAATCAGCGAGTTGCTGTACAACCATGTACCTGGACCACGGGGCTGAGTGCTGATCCAATCAGCGAGTTGTTGTACAACCATGTACCTGGACCACGAGGCTAAGTGCTGATGCAATCAGCGAGTTGTTGTGCAACCATGTACCTGGACCACGGGGCTGAGTGCTGATCCAATCAGCGAGTTGCTGTACAACCATGTACCTGGGCCACGGGGCTGAGTGCTGATCCAATCAGCGAGTTGTTGTACAACCATGTACCTGGACCACGGGGCTGAGTGCTGATCCAATCAGCGAGTTGCTGTATAACCATGTACCTGGACCACGGGGCTGAGTGCTGATCCAATCAGCGAGTTGCTGTACAACCATGTACCTGGACCACGGGGCTGAGTGCTGATCCAATCAGCGAGTTGCTGTACAACCATGTACCTGGACCACGGGGCTGAGTGCTGATTCAATCAGCGAGTTGCTGTACAACCATGTACCTGGACCACGGGGCTGAGTGCTGATCCAATCAGCGAGTTGCTGTACAACCATGTACCTGGACCACGGGGCTGAGTGCTGATCCAATCAGCGAGTTGTTGTACAACCATGTACCTGGACCACGGGGCTGAGTGCTGATTCAATCAGCGAGTTGTTGTACAACCATGTACCTGGACCACGGGGCTGAGTGCTGATCCAATCAGCGAGTTGCTGTACAACCATGTACCTAGACCACTGGGCTGAGTGCTGATCCAATCAGCGAGTTGCTGTACAACCATGTACCTGGACCACGGGGCTGAGTGCTGATCCAATCAGCGAGTTGCTGTACAACCATGTACCTGGACCACGGGGCTGAGTGCTGATCCAATCAGCGAGTTGCTGTACAACCATGTACCTGGACCACGGGGCTGAGTGCTGATCCAATCAGCGAGTTGTTGTACAACCATGTACCTGGACCACGGGGCTGAGTGCTGATCCAATCAGCGAGTTGCTGTACAACCATGTACCTGGACCACGGGGCTGAGTGCTGATCCAATCAGCGAGTTGCTGTACAACCATGTACCTGGACCACGGGGCTGAGTGCTGATCCAATCAGCAAGTTGCTGTACAACCATGTCCTGGACCACGGGGCTGAGTGCTGATCCAATCAGCGAGTTGCTGTACAACCATGTACCTGGACCACGGGGCTGAGTGCTGATCCAATTAGCGAGTTGCTGTACAACCATGTACCTGGACCACGGGGCTGAGTGCTGATCCAATCAGCGAGTTGCTGTACAACCATGTACCTGGACCACGGGGCTGAGTGCTGATCCAATCAGCGAGTTGTTGTACAGCCATGTACCTGGACCACGGGGCTGAGTGCTGATCCAATCAGCGAGTTGCTGTACAACCATGTACCTGGACCACGGGGCTGAGTGCTGATCCAATCAGCGAGTTGTTGTACAACCATGTACCTGGACCACGGGGCTGAGTGCTGATGCAATCAGCGAGTTGCTGTGCAACCATGTACCTGGACCACGGGGCTGAGTGCTGATCCAATCAGCGAGTTGCTGTACAACCATGTACCTGGACCACGGGGCTGAGTGCCGATCCAATCAGCGAGTTGCTGTGCAACCATGTACCTGGACCACGGGGCTGAGTGCTGATCCAATCAGCGAGTTGCTGCACAACCATGTACCTGGACCACGGGGCTGAGTGCTGATCCAATCAGCGAGTTGCTGTACAACCATGTACCTGGACCACGGGGCTGAGTGCTGATCCAATCAGCGAGTTGTTGTACAACCATGTACCTGGACCACGGGGCTGAGTGCTGATCCAATCAGCGAGTTGCTGTACAACCATGTACCTGGACCACGGGGCTGAGTGCTGATCCAATCAGCGAGTTGCTGTGCAGCCATGTACCTGGACCACGGGGCTGAGTGCTGATCCAATCAGCGAGTTGCTGCACAACCATGTACCTGGACCACGGGGCTGAGTGCTGATCCAATCAGCGAGTTGCTGTACAGCCATGTACCTGGACCACAGTGCTGAGTGCTGATCCAATCAGCCAGTTGTTGTACAACCATGTACCTGGACCACTGGGCTGTGTGCTGATCCAATCAGCGAATTGTTGTACAACCATGTACCTGGACCACGGGGCTGAGTGCTGATCCAATCAGCGAGTTGTTGTACAACCATGTACCTGGACCACGGGGCTGAGTGCTGATCCAATCAGCGAGTTGCTGTACAACCATGTACCTGGACCACGGGGCTGAGTGCTGATCGAATCAGCGAGTTGCTGTACAACCATGTACCTGGACCACGGGGCTGAGTGCTGATCCAATTAGCGAGTTGTTGTACAACCATGTACCTGGACCACGGGGCTGAGTGCTGATCCAATCAGCGAGTTGTTGTACAACCATGTACCTGGACCACGGGGCTGAGTGCTGATCCAATCAGCGAGTTGTTGTACAACTATGTACCTGGACCACGGGGCTGAGTGCTGATCCAATCCGCGAGTTGTTGTACAACCATGTACCTGGACCACGGGGCTGAGTGCTGATCCAATCAGCGAGTTGTTGTACAACCATGTACCTGGACCACGGGGCTGAGTGCTGATCCAATCAGCGAGTTGTTGTACAACCATGTACCTGGACCACGGGGCTGAGTGCTGATCCAATCAGCGAGTTGCTGTACAACCATGTACCTGGACCACGGGGCTGAGTGCTGATCCAATCAGCGAGTTGCTGTACAACCATGGACCTGGACCACGGGGCTGAGTGCTGATCCAATCAGCGAGTTGTTGTACAACCATGTACCTGGACCACGGGGCTGAGTGCTGATCCAATCAGCGAGTTGTTGTACAACCATGTACCTGGACCACGGGGCTGAGTGCTGATCCAATCAGCGAGTTGTTGTACAATCATGTACCTGGACCACGGGGCTGAGTGCTGATCCAATCAGCGAGTTGTTGTACAACCATGTACCTGGACCACGGGGCTGAGTTCTGATCCAATCAGCGAGTTGCTGTACAACCATGTACCTGGACCACGGGGCTGAGTGCTGATCCAATCAGCGAGTTGCTGTACAACCATGTACCTGGACCACGGGGCTGAGTGCTGATCCAATCAGCGAGTTGTTGTACAACCATGTACCTGGACCACGGGGCTGAGTGCTGATCCAATCAGCGAGTTGCTGTACAACCATGTACCTGGAACACGGGGCTGAGTGCTGATCCAATTAGCGAGTTGTTGTACAACCATGTACCTGGACCACGGATCTGAGTGCTGATCCAATCAGCGAGTTGTTGTGCAACCATGTACCTGGAACACGGGGCTGAGTGCTGATCCAATCAGCGAGTTGCTGTACAACCATGTACCTGGACCACGGGGCTGAGTGCTGATCCAATCAGCGAGTTGTTGTACAACCATGTACCTGGACCACGGGGCTGAGTGCTGATCCAATCAGCGAGTTGCTGTACAACCATGTACCTGGACCACGGGGCTGAGTGCTGATCCAATCAGCGAGTTGTTGTACAACCATGTACCTGGACCACGGGGCTGAGTGCTGATGCAATCAGCGAGTTGTTGTGCAACCATGTACCTGGACCACGGGGCTGAGTGCTGATCCAATCAGCGAGTTGCTGTACAACCATGTACCTGGGCCACGGGGCTGAGTGCTGATCCAATCAGCGAGTTGTTGTACAACCATGTACCTGGACCACGGGCCTGAGTGCTGATCCAATCAGCGAGTTGCTGTACAACCATGTACCTGGACCACGGGACTGAGTGCTGATCCAATCAGCGAGTTGCTGTACAACCATGTACCTGGACCACGGGGCTGAGTGCTGATCCAATCAGCGAGTTGCTGTACAACCATGTACCTGGACCACGGGGCTGAGTGCTGATCCAATCAGCGAGTTGCTGTACAACCATGTACCTGGACCACGGGGCTGAGTGCTGATCCAATCAGCGAGTTGCTGTACAACCATGTACCTGGACCACGGGGCTGAGTGCTGATCCAATCAGCGAGTTGTTGTACAGCCATGTACCTGGACCACGGGGCTGAGTGCTGATCCAATCAGCGAGTTGCTGTACAACCATGTACCTGGACCACGGGGCTGAGTGCTGATCCAATCAGCGAGTTGTTGTACAACCATGTACCTGGACCACGGGGCTGAGTGCTGATCCAATCAGCGAGTTGCTGTGCAACCATGTACCTGGACCACGGGGCTGAGTGCTGATCCAATCAGCGAGTTGCTGTACAACCATGTACCTGGACCACGGGGCTGAGTGCTGATCCAATCAGCGAGTTGCTGTGCAACCATGTACCTGGACCACGGGGCTGAGTGCTGATCCAATCAGCGAGTTGCTGCACAACCATGTACCTGGACCACGGGGCTGAGTGCTGATCCAATCAGCGAGTTGCTGTACAACCATGTACCTGGACCACGGGGCTGAGTGCTGATCCAATCAGCGAGTTGTTGTACAACCATGTACCTGGACCACGGGGCTGAGTGCTGATCCAATCAGCGAATTGTTGTACAACCATGTACCTGGACCACGGGGCTGAGTGCTGATCCAATCAGCGAGTTGCTGTGCAACCATGTACTTGGACCACGGGGCTGAGTGCTGATCCAATCAGCGAGTTGTTGTACAACCATGTACGTGGACCACGGGGCTGAGTGCTGATCCAATCAGCGAGTTGTTGTACAACCATGTACCTGGACCACGGGGCTGAGTGCTGATCCAATCAGCGAGTTGCTGTACAACCATGTACCTGGACCACGGGGCTGAGTGCTGATCCAATCAGCGAGTTGCTGTACAACCATGTACCTGGACCACGGGGCTGAGTGCTGATCCAATCAGCGAGTTGCTGTACAACCATGTACCTGGACCACGGGGCTGAGTGCTGATCCAATCAGCGAGTTGCTGTACAACCATGTACCTGGACCACGGGGCTGAGTGCTGATCCAATCAGCGAATTGTTGTACAACCATGTACCTGGACCACGGGGCTGAGTGCTGATCCAATCAGCGAGTTGTTGTACAACCATGTACCTGGACCACGGGGCTGAGTGCTGATCCAATCAGCGAGTTGCTGTACAACCATGTACCTGGACCACGGGGCTGAGTGCTGATCGAATCAGCGAGTTGCTGTACAACCATGTACCTGGACCACGGGGCTGAGTGCTGATCCAATTAGCGAGTTGTTGTACAACCATGTACCTGGACCACGGGGCTGAGTGCTGATCCAATCAGCGAGTTGTTGTACAACCATGTACCTGGACCACGGGGCTGAGTGCTGATCCAATCAGCGAGTTGTTGTACAACTATGTACCTGGACCACGGGGCTGAGTGCTGATCCAATCCGCGAGTTGTTGTACAACCATGTACCTGGACCACGGGGCTGAGTGCTGATCCAATCAGCGAGTTGTTGTACAACCATGTACCTGGACCACGGGGCTGAGTGCTGATCCAATCAGCGAGTTGTTGTACAACCATGTACCTGGACCACGGGGCTGAGTGCTGATCCAATCAGCGAGTTGCTGTACAACCATGTACCTGGACCACGGGGCTGAGTGCTGATCCAATCAGCGAGTTGCTGTACAACCATGGACCTGGACCACGGGGCTGAGTGCTGATCCAATCAGCGAGTTGTTGTACAACCATGTACCTGGACCAAGGGGCTGAGTGCTGATCCAATCAGCGAGTTGTTGTACAACCATGTACCTGGACCACGGGGCTGAGTGCTGATCCAATCAGCGAGTTGTTGTACAACCATGTACCTGGACCACGGGGCTGAGTGCTGATCCAATCAGCGAGTTGCTGTACAACCATGTACCTGGACCACGGGGCTGAGTGCTGATCCAATCAGCGAGTTGTTGTACAACCATGTACCTGGACCACGGGGCTGAGTGCTGATGCAATCAGCGAGTTGTTGTGCAACCATGTACCTGGACCACGGGGCTGAGTGCTGATCCAATCAGCGAGTTGCTGTACAACCATGTACCTGGGCCACGGGGCTGAGTGCTGATCCAATCAGCGAGTTGTTGTACAACCATGTACCTGGACCACGGGCCTGAGTGCTGATCCAATCAGCGAGTTGCTGTACAACCATGTACCTGGACCACGGGACTGAGTGCTGATCCAATCAGCGAGTTGCTGTACAACCATGTACCTGGACCACGGGGCTGAGTGCTGATCCAATCAGCGAGTTGCTGTACAACCATGTACCTGGACCACGGGGCTGAGTGCTGATCCAATCAGCGAGTTGCTGTACAACCATGTACCTGGACCACGGGGCTGAGTGCTGATCCAATCAGCGAGTTGCTGTACAACCATGTACCTGGACCACGGGGCTGAGTGCTGATCCAATCAGCGAGTTGTTGTACAGCCATGTACCTGGACCACGGGGCTGAGTGCTGATCCAATCAGCGAGTTGCTGTACAACCATGTACCTGGACCACGGGGCTGAGTGCTGATCCAATCAGCGAGTTGTTGTACAACCATGTACCTGGACCACGGGGCTGAGTGCTGATCCAATCAGCGAGTTGCTGTGCAACCATGTACCTGGACCACGGGGCTGAGTGCTGATCCAATCAGCGAGTTGCTGTACAACCATGTACCTGGACCACGGGGCTGAGTGCTGATCCAATCAGCGAGTTGCTGTACAACTATGTACCTGGACCACGGGGCTGAGTGCTGATCCAATCAGCAAGTTGCTGTACAACCATGTACCTGGACCACGGGGCTGAGTGCTGATCCAATCAGCGAGTTGCTGTACAACCATTTACCTGGACCATGGGGCTGAGTGCTGATCCAATTAGCGAGTTGCTGTACAACCATGTACCTGGACCACGGGGCTGAGTGCTGATCCAATCAGCGAGTTGCTGTACAACCATGTACCTGGACCACAGTGCTGAGTGCTGATCCAATCAGCCAGTTGTTGTACAACCATGTACCTGGACCACTGGGCTGAGTGCTGATCCAATCAGCGAGTTGTTGTACAACCATGTACCTGGACCACGGGGCTGAGTGCTGATCCAATCAGCGAGTTGCTGTACAACCATGTACCTGGACCACGGGGCTGAGTGCTGATCCAATCAGCGAGTTGCTGTACAACCATGTACCTGGACCACGGGGCTGAGTGCTGATCCAATCAGCGAGTTGCTGTACAACCATGTACCTGGACCACGGGGCTGAGTGCTGATCCAATCAGCGAGTTGTTGTACAACCATGTACCTGGACCACGGGGCTGAGTGCTGATCCAATCAGCGAGTTGCTGTACAACCATGTACCTGGACCATGGGGCTGAGTGCTGATCCAATCAGCGAGTTGCTGTACAACCATGTACCTGGACCACGGGGCTGAGTGCTGATCCAATCAGCGAGTTGCTGTACAACCATGTACCTGGACCACGGGGCTGAGTGCTGATCCAATCAGCGAGTTGCTGTGCAACCATGTACCTGGACCACGGGGCTGAGTGCTGATCCAATCAGCGAGTTGCTGCACAACCATGTACCTGGACCACGGGGCTGAGTGCTGATCCAATCAGCGAGTTGCTGTACAACCATGTACCTGGACCACGGGGCTGAGTGCTGATCCAATCAGCGAGTTGTTGTACAACCATGTACCTGGACCACGGGGCTGAGTGCTGATCCAATCAGCGAATTGTTGTACAACCATGTACCTGGA
The DNA here is from genome assembly GCA_036785665.1 of Chirona hameri. Taxonomy (NCBI): domain Eukaryota; kingdom Metazoa; phylum Arthropoda; class Thecostraca; order Balanomorpha; family Balanidae; genus Chirona; species Chirona hameri. The sequence goes on from JAXIVJ010003294.1 coordinate 71,300, forward strand.
CCACGGGGCTGAGTGCTGATCCAATCAGCGAGTTGCTGTGCAACCATGTACCTGGACCACGGGGCTGAGTGCTGATCCAATCAGCGAGTTGTTGTACAACCATGTACGTGGACCACGGGGCTGAGTGCTGATCCAATCAGCGAGTTGTTGTACAACCATGTACCTGGACCACGGGGCTGAGTGCTGATCCAATCAGCGAGTTGCTGTACAACCATGTACCTGGACCACGGGGCTGAGTGCTGATCCAATCAGCGAGTTGCTGTACAACCATGTACCTGGACCACGGGGCTGAGTGCTGATCCAATCAGCGAGTTGCTGTACAACCATGTACCTGGACCACGGGGCTGAGTGCTGATCCAATCAGCGAGTTGCTGTACAACCATGTACCTGGACCATGGGGCTGAGTGCTGATCCAATCAGCGAGTTGCTGTACAACCATGTACCTGGACCACGGGGCTGAGTGCTGATCCAATCAGCGAGCTGTTGTACAACCATGTACCTGGACCACGGGGCTGAGTGCTGATCCAATCAGCGAGTTGTTGTACAACCATGTACCTGGACCACGGGGCTGAGTGCTGATCCAATCAGCGAGTTGCTGTACAACCATGTACCTGGACCACTGGGCTGAGTGCTGATCCAATCAGCGAGTTGCTGTACAACCATGTACCTGGACCACGGGGTTGAGTGCTGATCCAATCAGCGAGTTGCTGTACAACCATGTACCTGGACCACGGGGCTGAGTGCTGATCCAATCAGCGAGTTGCTGTACAACCATGTACCTGGACCACGGGGCTGAGTGCTGATCCAATCAGCGAGTTTTTGTACAACCATGTACCTGGACCACGGGGCTGAGTGCTGATCCAATCAGCGAGTTGCTGTACAACCATGTACCTGGACCACGGGGCTGAGTGCTGATCCAATCAGCGAGTTGCTGTACAACCATGTACCTGGACCACGGGGCTGAGTGCTGATCCAATCAGCAAGTTGCTGTACAACCATGTACCTGGACCACGGGGCTGAGTGCTGATCCAATCAGCGAGTTGCTGTACAACCATGTACTTGGACCACGGGGCTGAGTGCTGATCCAATCAGCGAGTTGCTGTACAACCATGTACCTGGACCACGGGGCTGAGTGCTGATCCAATCAGCGAGTTGCTGTAGAACCATGTACCTGGACTACGGGGCTGAGTGCTGATCCAATCAGCGAGTTGTTGTACAACCATGTACCTGGACCACGGGGCTGAGTGCTGATCCAATCAGCGAGTTGCTGTACAACCATGTACCTGGACCACGGGGCTGAGTGCTGATCCAATCAGCGAGTTGTTGTACAACCATGTACCTGGACCACGGGGCTGAGTGCTGATCCAATCAGCGAGTTGCTGTGCAACCATGTACCTGGACCACGGGGCTGAGTGCTGATCCAATCAGCGAGTTGCTGTACAACCATGTACCTGGACCACGGGGCTGAGTGCTGATCCAATCAGCGAGTTGTTGTACAACCATGTACCTGGACCACGGGGCTGAGTGCTGATACAATCAGCGAGTTGCTGTACAACCATGTACCTGGACCACGGGGCTGAGTGCTGATCCAATCAGCGAGTTGCTGTACAACCATGTACCTGGACCACGGGGCTGAGTGCTGATCCAATCATTGAGTTGCTGTACAACCATGTACCTGGACCACGGGGCTGAGTGCTGATCCAATCAGCGAGTTGTTGTACAACCATGTACCTGGACCACGGGGCTGAGTGCTGATCCAATCAGCGAGTTGCTGTACAACCATGTACCTGGACCATGGGGCTGACTGCTGATCCAATCAGCGAGTTGCTGTACAACCATGTACCTGGACCACGGGGCTGAGTGCTGATCCAATCAGCGAGTTGTTGTACAACCATGTACCTGGACCACGGGGCTGAGTGCTGATCCAATCAGCGAGTTGCTGTACAACCATGTACCTGGACCACGGGGCTGAGTGCTGATCCAATCAGCGAGTTGCTGTAAAACCATGTACCTGGACCACGGGGCTGAGTGCTGACTCAATCAGCGAGTTGCTGTACAACCATGTACCTGGACCACGGGACTGAGTGCTGATCCAATCAGCGAGTTGCTGTACAACCATGTACCTGGACCACGGGGCTGAGTGCTGATCCAATCAGCGAGTTGTTGTACAACCATGTACCTGGACCACGGGGCTGAGTGCTGATCCAATCAGCGAGTTGCTGTACAACCATGTACCTGGACCACGGGGCCGAGTGCTGATCCAATCAGCGAGTTGCTGTACAACCATGTACCTGGACCACGGGGCTGAGTGCTGATCCAATCAGCGAGTTGCTGTACAACCATGTACCTGGACCACGGGGATGAGTGCTGATCCAATCAGCGAGTTGCTGTACAACCATGTACCTGGACCACGGGACTGAGTGCTGATCCATTCAGCGAGTTGCTGTACAACCATGTACCTGGACCACGGGGCTGAGTGCTGATCCAATCAGCGAGTTGCTGTACAACCATGTACCTGGACCACGGGGCTGAGTGCTGATCCAATCAGCGAGTTGCTGTACAACCATGTACCTGGACCACGGGGCTGAGTGCTGATCCAATCAGCGAGTTGTTGTACAACCATGTACCTGGACCACGGGGCTGAGTGCTGATCCAATCAGCGAGTTGCTGTACAACCATGTACCTGGACCACTGGGCTGAGTGCTGATCCAATCAGCGAGTTGCTGTACAACCATGTACCTGGACCACGGGGCTGAGTGCTGATCCAATCAGCGAGTTGCTGTACAACCATGTACCTGGACCACGGAGCTGAGTGCTGATCCAATCAGCGAGTTGCTGTACAACCATGTACCTGGACCACGGGGCTGAGTGCTGATCCAATCAGCGAGTTGTTGTACAACCATGTACCTGGACCACGGGGCTGAGTGCTGATCCAATCAGCGAGTTGCTGTACAACCATGTACCTGGACCACGGGGCTGAGTGCTGATCCAATCAGCGAGTTGCTGTACAACCATGTACCTGGACCACGGGGCTGAGTGCTGATCCAATCAGCAAGTTGCTGTACAACCATGTACCTGGACCACGGAGCTGAGTGCTGATCCAATCAGCGAGTTGCTGTACAACCATGTACCTGGACCACGGGGCTGAGTGCTGATCCAATCAGCGAGTTGCTGTACAACCATGTACCTGGACCACGGGGCTGAGTGCTGATCTAATCAGCGAGTTGCTGTAGAACCATGTACCTGGACTACGGGGCTGAGTGCTGATCCAATCAGCGAGTTGTTGTACAACCATGTACCTGGACCACGGGGCTGAGTGCTGATCCAATCAGCGAGTTGCTGTACAACCATGTACCTGGACCACGGGGCTGAGTGCTGATCCAATCAGCGAGTTGTTGTACAACCATGTACCTGGACCACGGGGCTGAGTGCTGATCCAATCAGCGAGTTGCTGTGCAACCATGTACCTGGACCACGGGGCTGAGTGCTGATCCAATCAGCGAGTTGCTGTGCAACCATGTACCTGGACCACGGGGCTGAGTGCTGATCCAATCAGCGAGTTGCTGCACAACCATGTACCTGGACCACGGGGCTGAGTGCTGATCCAATCAGCGAGTTGCTGTACAACCATGTACCTGGACGACGGTGCTGAGTGCTGATCCAATCAGCGAGTTGTTGTACAACCATGTACCTGGACCACGGGGCTGAGTGCTGATCCAATCAGCGAGTTGTTGTACAACCATGTACCTGGACCACGGGGCTGAGTGCTGATCCAATCAGCGAGTTGTTGTACAACCATGTACCTGGACCACGGGGCTGAGTGCTGATCCAATCAGCGAGTTGCTGTACAACCATGTACCTGGACCACGGGGCTGAGTGCTGATCGAATCAGCGAGTTGCTGTACAACCATGTACCTGGACCACGGGGCTGAGTGCTGATCCAATTAGCGAGTTGTTGTACAACCATTTACCTGGACCACGGGGCTGAGTGCTGATCCAATCAGCGAGTTGTTGTACAACCATGTACCTGGACCACGGGGCTGAGTGCTGATCCAATCAGCGAGTTGTTGTACAACTATGTACCTGGACCACGGGGCTGAGTGCTGATCCAATCCGCGAGTTGTTGTACAACCATGTACCTGGACCACGGGGCTGAGTGCTGATCCAATCAGCGAGTTGTTGTACAACCATGTACCTGGACCACGGGGCTCAGTGCTGATCCAATCAGCGAGTTGTTGTACAACCATGTACCTGGACCACGGGGCTGAGTGCTGATCCAATCAGCGAGTTGATGTACAACCATGTACCTGGACCACGGGGCTGAGTGCTGATCCAATCAGCGAGTTGCTGTACAACCATGTACCTGGACCACGGGGCTGAGTGCTGATCCAATCAGCGAGTTGTTGTACAACCATGTACCTGGACCACGGGGCTGAGTGCTGATCCAATCAGCGAGTTGTTGTACAACCATGTACCTGGACCACGGGGATGAGTGCTGATCCAATCAGCGAGTTGCTGTACAACCATGTACCTGGACCACTGGGCTGAATGCTGATCCAATCAGCGAGTTGCTGTACAACCATGTACCTGGACCACGGGGCTGAGTGGTGATCCAATCAGCGAGTTGCTGTACAACCATGTACCTGGACCACGGGGCTGAGTGCTGATCCAATCAGCGAGTTGCTGTACAACCATGTACCTGGACCACGGGGCTGAGTGCCAATCCAATCAGCGAGTTGTTGTACAACCATGTACCTGGACCACGGGGCTGAGTGCTGATCCAATCAGCGAGTTGCTGTACAACCATGTACCTGGACCACGGGGCTGAGTGCTGATCCAATCAGCGAGTTGCTGTACAACCATGTGCCTGGACCACGGGGCTGAGTGCTGATCCAATCAGCAAGTTGCTATACAACCATGTACCTGGACCACGGGGCTGAGTGCTGATCCAATCAGCGAGTTGCTGTACAACCATTTACCTGGACCACGGGGCTGAGTGCTGATCCAATTAGCGAGTTGCTGTACAACCATGTACCTGGACCACGGGGCTGAGTGCTGATCCAATCAGCGAGTTGCTGTACAACCATGTACCTGGACCACGGGGCTGAGTGCTGATCCAATCAGCGAGTTGTTGTACAGCCATGTACCTGGACCACGGGGCTGAGTGCTGATCCAATCAGCGAGTTGCTGTACAACCATGTACCTGGACCACGGGGCTGAGTGCTGATCCAATCAGCGAGTTGTTGTACAACCATGTACCTGGACCACGGGGCTGAGTGCTGATCCAATCAGCGAGTTGCTGTGCAACCATGTACCTGGACCACGGGGCTGGGTGCTGATCCAATCAGCGAGTTGCTGTACAACCATGTACCTGGACCACGGGGCTGAGTGCTGATCCAATCAGCGAGTTGCTGTGCAGCCATGTACCTGGACCACGGGGCTGAGTGCTGATCCAATCAGCGAGTTGTTGTACAACCATGTACCTGGACCACGGGGCTGAGTGCTGATCCAATCAGCGAGTTGTTGTGCAACCATGTACCTGGACCACGGGGCTGAGTGCTGATCCAATCAGCGAGTTGCTGTACAACCATGTACCTGGACCACGGGGCTGAGTGCTGATCCAATCAGCGAGTTGTTGTACAACCATGTACCTGGACCACGGGGCTGAGTGCTGATCCACTCAGCGAGTTGTTGTACAACCATGTACCTGGACCACGGGGATGAGTGGTGATCCAATCAGCGAGTTGTTGTACAAACATGTACCTGGACCACGGGGCTGAGTGCTGATCCAATCAGCGAGTTGTTGTACAACCATGTACCTGGACCACGGGGCTGAGTGCTGATCCAATCAGCGAGTTGCTGTACAACCATGTACCTGGACCACGGGGCTGAGTGCTGATCCAATCAGCGAGTTGCTGCACAACCATGTACCTGGACCACGGGGCTGAGTGCTGATCCAATCAGCGAGTTGCTGTACAACCATGTACCTGGACCACGGTGCTGAGTGCTGATCCAATCAGCGAGTTGTAGTACAACCATGTACCTGGACCACGGGGCTGAGTGCTGATCCAATCAGCGAGTTGTTGTACAACCATGTACCTGGACCACGGGGCTGAGTGCTGATCCAATCAGCGAGTTGTTGTACAACCCTGTACCTGGACCACGGGGCTGAGTGCTGATCCAATCATCGAGTTGCTGTACAACCATGTACCTGGACCACGGGGCTGAGTGCTGATCGAATCAGCGAGTTGTTGTACAACCATGTACCTGGACCACGGGGCTGAGTGCTGATCCAATCAGCGAGTTGCTGTACAACCATGTACCTGGACCACGGGGCTGAGTGCTAATCCAATCAGCGAGTTGTTGTACAACCATGTACCTGGACCACGGGGCTGAGTGCTGATCCAATCAGCGAGTTGCTGTACAACCATGTACCTGGACCACGGGGCTGAGTGCTGATCCAATCAGCGAGTTGCTGTACAACCATGTACCTGGACCACGGGGCTGAGTGCTGATCCAATCAGCGAGTTGTTGTACAACCATGTACCTGGACCACGGGGCTGAGTGCTGATCCAATCAGCGAGTTGTTGTACAACCATGTACCTGGACCACGGGGCTGAGTGCTGATCCAATCAGCGAGTTGCTGTACAACCATGTACCTGGACCTTGGGGCTGAGTGCTGATCCAATCAGCGAGTTGCTGTACAACCATGTACCTGGACCACGGGGCTGAGTGCTGATCCAATCAGCGAGTTGCTGTACAACCATGTACCTGGACCACGGGGCTGAGTGCTGATCCAATCAGCGAGTTGCTGTACAACCATGTACCTGGACCACGGGGCTGAGTGCTGATCCAATCAGCGAGTTGTTGTACAACCATGTACCTGGACCACGGGGCTGAGTGCTGATCCAATCAGCGAGTTGCTGTACAACCATGTACCTGGACCACGGGGCTGAGTGCTGATCCAATCAGCGAGTTGCTGTACAACCATGTACCTGGACCACGTGGCTGAGTGCTGATCCAATCAGCGAGTTGCTGTACAACCATGTACCTGGACCACGGGGCTGAGTGCTGATCCAATCAGCGAGTTGTTGTACAACCATGTACCTGGACCACGGGGCTGAGTGCTGATCCAATCAGCGAGTTGCTGTACAACCATGTACCTGGACCATGGGGCTGAGTGCTGATCCAATCAGCGAGTTGCTGTACAACCATGTACCTGGACCACGGGGCTGAGTGCTGATCCAATCAGCGAGTTGTTGTACAACCATGTACCTGGACCACGGGGCTGAGTGCTGATCCAATCAGCGAGTTGCTGTACAACCATGTACCTGGACCACGGGGCTGAGTGCTGATCCAATCAGCGAGTTGCTGTACAACCATGTACCTGGACCACGGGGCTGAGTGCTGATCCAATCAGCGAGTTGCTGTACAACCATGTACCTGGACCACGGGGCTGAGTGCTGATCCAATCAGCGAGTTGTTGTAGAATCAGAATCAGAATCAGATTTATTAAGAACATTTCCAGTAAACTGGCTTTTCCATGTTCCTATTACAAGAGGACATGTCCAAAACTTATATCGCATCACGCATCAGATATCATCCTACATCACATAAAATACATCGTCGTTTGAGTGCAACACACCACAGAAATCACACTTCATCAACGCCACAACCACGCCTGAGGGCTGCGTCTTGGACATTCCATTGTTTCAGGGCTCTATATTGAAAAGAACGGCGCGCCAGCTCTGTTCTCACCCGCGGTAACTGCAGGAGGGGTGCCCCTGATGAGCGTGACGTGCGGTTCGTTACCTGAGTACGGAACACGATCAGAGCTTTTAAAGCATCTGGCGTGTCCTCCCTAGTAATTAACCTATGGATGAGGGCAACGTCAGCAGCCGCAATCATGCCCTCTATAGACGGCCAGCCGAGCTCGGAAAGAGTGGCCGAAATATGGTCGCGTCGTTTTAGGTCCGATACAATGCGTGCCGCAAAATTGATCACTTTCTGCAGCCGCGCTCTCTGAGTGGCACAACCACCTCCCCAAACACACGCACAATATCTCACAAGGGGGAAAACTAGCGTCTCGATTAAAAATGTTCTGAGCTCACGAGGCACTTTGCTACGCAGCTTGCACAGGCCCACGAGCACATGATTGCAGCGCTGCACAGTCATCGTCACATGGTCTTCCCAGGTGAGTGCAGGATCGAGGACCACGCCCAGTACTTTGACTTTAGGAGCGGATGTTAGAGTGTGATCACCAAAACGGATAGTGATATCTCGAGTCCTCCTGCTGCGCGTTTTGAAGAAGAGGAACTCGGTTTTAGTTGGATTAATTTTAAGGCTGTTTTGAGTGAACCATGTGAGAGCAGTAGCCAATGTGCTCTCTATTCTGGTTTTGAGTTGTTCGACGTCACTTGGTACTTCAGAATCGATAAATTGAGCATCGTCGGCATACAAAATTATTTTCCCATGAGTGATATGTGATGCAAAATCATTAGTAAAAATCAAGAACAGTACTGGTCCTAGCACCGAGCCCTGCACCACACCGTGAGTCACAGGCAGAGGTTGTGGTGATCCCCCTCGAACAGTCTGGGAGCGATCAGAGAGCCAGTCCCTAAACCAATGGCTGTCAACCCCGTACCATCCTAGCTTTTCCAGAAGCATACCATGTCGCACACTATCGAATGCCTTAGAGGTGTCGGCCGTCACTAAAGAGGCCACGCGGCCAACATCGATCTGGTGGGTTGCGTATGCGACTGCGTCCAGCATGGCATGCTCCGTGGAGTGTCCCGGACGGAAACCGTATTGCTGCGGGCACAGTATGTTGTTCTCATGTAAATATGTCACTACTTGGGTGCATACAATTCGTTCACATAACTTTACCAATACCGATAAGATGGACAAGGGTCTATAGTTGTTCGGATCTGAGCGGTCGCCTGACTTAAATGTTGGCAGCACAGTCGCCGTTTTCCACATGTTCGGTACCTGGCCAGTCACAAGCGAGCAGTTAACAACATTAAGCAAATGCGGTCCAACTACAGGAAACGTCATTCTCAGCATCTGTATCGTGACGCCGTCGGCACCAGATGACCGCGACACTCCCATCCGTCCCAGGGCAACCGACAGCTCCGGCAGCGTAGCAGGAGCCACCCGGAACGCGCTCGCACACACTCGGGGAGGGCGCGGCCCAAGAATCTCTCCCTCGACCGCGGCCGCAGCCAGTGACTCGGCCACAGCGGGGCCGACCGAGGCGAAATGGGCATTGAGCCTGTCTGCCCACTCGCGTGTCCCCTCTGCGGGGTCCGCTGCGGTGCGAGTCGGCTTCTTACCCGCCATGATGTACCGCCTTATGTTAGGCCAGGTTGCTTGTCGGCTGTTCTTGAACGTCGTCTTGAAATATGATGAGCAAGCACTGTACTGAGCGCTTTTTACGGCGTTTCTGCAGGACCGGTACCTCTCACGTGAGTCTGCACATGGATTCGCATCCCTGTCAGTGCGTGCGATATCCCTTTCTTTCATCTTATCTCTAAGGTCATCGCTTTCGGAGAGCCAGGGGCACGGTGGGTGACGGACTCGGATGCGTGTGAGCGGCATGTGCTTGTCAATGTTGCGGTTCCATACGGCGAGAAACTTGTCGAGCTTTTCATCTGGGCACGTAGAGTTATATACAGGAGTCCAGTCATCTATGAGCATATCCAGCCTGAGTGCATCCGGACAGAGTTGCCTGGTTGCCCGGACGGTTATATCAGTGGGCCGTCTTCGTACACGGGCTCCCTTGACCTGCGCAGTGATCATATCGTGATCGCTGATATCGCATGTGATCACCTTCGCGTCGCTTGTCAGGTCCGGGGTGTTGGTAATCAGGTGGTCCAGTAGAGTCGGGGTCGGGCTGGGATGTGTCGGCGTGTTTATCAACTGCGACAGGCTGTACTCCGTCAGCAGCTGCTGGTAAGCCGACACACCCGGTTTGTTGGTGCTCATCAGGTGTACAACCATGTACCTGGACCACGGGGCTGAGTGCTGATCCAATCAGCGAGTTGTTGTACAACCATGTACCTGGACCACGGGGCTGAGTGCTGATCCAATCAGCGAGTTGCTGTACAACCATGTACCTGGACCACGGGGCTGAGTGCTGATCCAATCAGCGAGTTGTTGTACAACCATGTACCTGGACCACGGGGCTGAGTGCTGATCCAATCAGCGAGTTGCTGTACAACCATGTACCTGGACCACGGGGCTGAGTGCTGATCCAATCAGCGAGTTGCTGTACAACCATGTACCTGGACCACGGGGCTGAGTGCTGATCTGAATGTCAATGGCGACAACGCTGTGGTCACTCATAATGGGTTACAGGACACATTGGCGAATGTCATTTTGCCGAATGTCATTTTGGCGAATGCATATTGTCGAATGACACTTTGACGAAATGTCTTTTTGACGACATGTGAATATGCCGAAAGCAAAATGGCGAATGCCTTTTTGTCGAAATGTCTTTTTGCCGACATGTCATTTTGTCGAAATGTCTTTTTGTCGACATGTCAAAAGGTCGAAATGTGATTTTGCCGAAATGTGAAAAAGTCGAAATGTCCTTTTGCCGAATGTCATTTTGCCTACATGTAAAAAGATCGAAATGTCTTTTTGCCGAATGTCATTTTGCCGACATGTGAAAAGATCGAAATGTCTTTTTGCCGAAATGTCATTTGTCGACATGTGAAAAAGCCGAAATGTCATTTTGCCGAATGTTACTTTGTCGATGTGTGAAAAGGTCGAAATGCTTTTTTGCCGAAATGTTATTTTGTCGACATGTGAAAAAGTCGAAATGCCTTTTTGCCGAATGCCATTTTATAGACATGTGAAATGTTCGAAATTTATTTTTCCCGAATGCCGAATGCCTTCGGTGTCATGCGCAGCAATTGTTATTTGTCAATATTATTTGTGCGCGTGACGCTTTCAGCCTTCGTCTCGGCGCGCTCCTCCATTTCCGCGCGTGCGGCAGACTGCTCCATTGCAGCCCTGCTGGGGGCGTGATTGTGTCCCTTGCTCTCCACAAAGACCCCGCGAGCATACACGCAAAGCCCTTTGCAACTCAGACGCACTCGGGCGCTGCATCTCATGTATATCTTGTAGTCCCCACTCTGTTAGCAAACTGCCATATCAACTTTGGAACCAGCGACACCAATTTGGAATCAGCTATACCAACTTGGAATATTTTTTAAAGCTCAAAACCTGGAACCCTTAAACAAATTGCGCCGCGGACCGGCGCGAAAATTTTGAGCCTTATGCCCTAGATATGCATTCTCATCAATGCGTCACATTGCTTATGGTGCGGACCTCTAAAAATCACCTATCGCCCTCCCCCCCCCCCCCCCCCTGGCTACGTTCCTGCCCTGGTGGATGGTGCAAAACCACAGCAGCAGTGGAGCAGGATGTGCTTGGCAAAAAAGGCATTTCGACCTTTCCACATGTCAACAAAATGACTTTCGGCAAAAAAGGCATTTCGACTTTTTCACATGTCGACAAAATGACATTTCGGCAAAAAGGCATTTCGACCTTTTCACACGTCGACAAAGTAACATTCGACAAAATGACATTTCGGCTTTTTCACATGTCGACAAAATGACATTTCGGTAAAAAGACATTTCGATCTTTTCACATATCGGCAAAATGACATTCGGTAAAAAGACATTTCGACTTTTTCCCATGTCGACAAAATGACATTTCGGCAAAAGGCATTTCGACCTTTTCACATGTCGACAAAATGTCACTCGGCAAAAAGCATTTCGATTTTTTCACATGTCGCCAAAATGACATTTCGACAAAATGACATGTCGGCAAAAAAACATTTCGACATTTTGACACGTCGGCAAAAAGGCATTTCGACAAAAAGGCATTCGCCATTTTGCTTTCGGCATATTCACATTTCGACAAAAAGACATGTCAAAGTGTCCTTCGACAATATGCATTCGCCAAAATGACATTCGGCAAAATAATATTCGCTAAGGTGTCCGGACACCCTCATAATGCCGGTATCAATTTTAGTGTTCACTACATTATTTCGCAAAATATTACTACTGGCGAAAATGTAATCAATGCGTGATTGCTGCAGTGGATTGGTTCTACGCCAGGTGTACGAACGTGTTGCAGGGTGCTGAAGGCGCCACGAATCATCCAATGCAAATTAATTTAGGACATCTTTTAATTTCGCACTCGCTCTGGTACCATTAAAGCTGGTGTTGTCGCTATCTAGTCTACCGAATTTCATGTTAAAATCTCCGACCATTAAAGTATTATGATTTGCGTAACATGTAAGCACTTCTCGGATGTGATCTAAAAATTTAAATTTTTCACTTTGGTTACCAATGGCCGGCCCATAGATTCCCATAAGGAATATATAGTCCGAATTCCCGTCTATCTCTACTTTCACGCACTCAATCCGCCCGCTGTCGTCAGTGTTAACAGCGCAAGTGCTGTGAGGGAAGCTCTGAGGGAAGAGAATCGCTACACCTCCTTGTCCAGATTCCGTACCGTGTGCGAAGTAAATAGTCCCCGACCAATCGCTCCTCCAGCAGTACTCTAAATTTGGTCTCGGATGAGTTGTTTGCAATATTATAATACTCCCTTGATATTTAATTCTCATATGCCTGAAAATCGCTCGCCGCTTGACACGATTTCCGAGTCCGCGAGCATTAAACGACACCATCGATAATCGCTCAAGCACACCTGTTATTACCATCATTCTTCCAAACAATGATCACGAACGCGACCGTCTCCACTCTCGTAAACCGAACTGTGTCTCGAAAGGGGTCGGCAGAAATGTCTACAGCGAGGCTGGCAGAAATACGCGGCCCTTAATTTCCGCGGCTCATCCCATGTTTCGTTTAACGAAAACTTCACCTCGGCTAAGCACGACACTCGGGTTATCTTTTTACCCCACCCATTTACCACAGCTCAGCACCTGCACGTCGTCTCCTCATCCCACCCGCACGCACGACGCACCAGCGCTGGTGAGCCCCGGGTGGCGACTACGACCTATGCCTTATGCCTACTACTGATGCAGCTTCCATGGGTATCACACTATGCTAAGCACTATACACTGTACCTATCACTATGCTCTCTATCACAGGTTCACATTAACGACATTTGAACACCACTTGCGCTGATACACATCGAACTTCAACACGCTAACATCAAACTACCACAGCAGCTGACGCGGAGTGCATCGGATAACCCTATACTGTCTTATCGTCATGCACTAAACATTTGTCATTCTAATGACAATTAGATTGGAGAGAAGTAATATTGTAACTTGGTACATTCAACGCTTACTTAATGCCTACACTGAACCTACCATAACGAAAACATAATTACTAAATTAACGAACAATATATCCAGCAGAAATGCTTCTCGACTGAATGCACGTTGCACAATCTACAATCATACTTGAATCAATAACCTGATCTGAATGGTATGACACCAGCTTGAGACTTTCTGCGCCCACGCAAGAACGTTCGACACGCCTCACCGTCATTAGGAAGAAACGCCGACCCGCCGTTCACCGTTCAGGTCAGACACACCTCTAGCCGGAGTCGCCTCGTCCCACGCATCGTCCCTCGTCCAGTCCCACACACGGACGTCGCTCGGGTGCGCGTCACGATGGGAGCTGCAGAGCAGCCCGGACCCGGCCGGCCAGCAGACGACTCGCGCGGGGTCTCCCGCACAGCCGGCCAGTCGGGGGCGCCCCCCGTCCAACCAGCCCCCGCCACAGCCGACGCACCCGACGTAACGCTCGATGAAGAGACCGCCGGACCAGGAACAGCAGGAGGCACCACCTGCCGCCGCGCATCGGTTATCCCCGAACCGGCGGCGGCAGCCCCCCCCCCCCCCCCTCAGTCACCGGCGGAGGTACACGAGCGAGCGGCGTGACGAGCCGCCGCCCGCGCCCCGCTCGGCGTGGCCGCCAGCTCGGCGTGAGATGATCTCGAAGGCGAAGCACCAGAGACGGGACGCCGCGCGGGACGCGGCTGCAGCGGGAAACGACGCTCGCCCAGGATCCGGCGCAGGGCGTCCTCATCAGGCACTCTGATGTTGGCGCCACCTTTCTCAGAACGGCACCAGACGAACCCGCGCCGGCTGAACACAGAAGCGATCAGCCCACCGTTCTCCGGACGTCTGGAGCGTAGAAGTTCTTCATACAGGAGACGGTTTTTCGGAGTCAACGATTCCAAAATGTACAGAGGCGTCAGACGGCGGCCGTCTTGCCAGGGGTTCCCCCCGTGGAAACGAGCTAGAGAAAAACGAGCATCGTAGACTTTGTCCCGTACCTGCCTTTTGACGAATTTACAGATGACTTTGCTGCCATTTTGTAGCTTGTGTGCGGCATGCACATCGGCCGTCGTCATGTTCATATCGGGAATCCTCACGTTCAGCACGTTCACGACCATCTGCTCGATGTCCACACTTTGGGGGTGCTTGGCAAAGTCCTCGCAGGTGAGAATGAGCGAGGACAGTCTGTTGTTTATATCGATGTCCTCAAGCCGCTGCTGCAGCTCCTCATTAATCTTGGTCTGCTGCTGGAGTTGCTCTGATAGCTGACATATCATCCCATCCTTGTCCATGCATTCATTTTCGATAATGCCAATCTTTCTCTCCAATCTTTTCAGTTTCGATTCTACAAATTTGATCCACTTTTCGTTCCCTTGGTCGATCAGAAGCTTTATGGCGGCCAGAGTGGAATCGTTCAGCTGAACGGGCTGTGGCGCTGGCATGGCGCCAGGCCGCCCTGCCCCGCCCGGAGCTGGGTCAGGCCGCCCCGCCCCGCCCGGAGCTGGGTCAGGCCACCCCGCCCCGCCCGGAGCTGGGTCAGGCCGCCCCGCCCCGCCCGGAGCTGGGTCAGGCCTCCCCGCCCCGCCCGGAGCTGTGTCAGGCCTCCCCGCCCCGCCCGGAGCTGGGTCAGGCCACCCCGCCCCGCCCGGAGCTGGGTCATCTGGTGACCTTGAACGCCGGGCGGCTTGCTTCTTGGCTTTTCTGCCCTCAGCTTTCCGACCCATCTCTGGCATCGAAATGTGCCGTTTCCGACCCCGAACGTACCACTGGCGCTTTCTGACCCGGAGGCCAGGCAGTCGGTGTCTGAGTCTGGTCTGGTCTCTGGTGTCGGTCCCCGACCGTACCACTGGCGCTTTCTGACCCGGAGGCCAGGTGAATTTCTGACCCGGAGGCCAGGCAGTCGGTGTCTGAGTCTGGTCTGGTCTCTGGTGTCGGTCCCCGAACGTACCACTGGCGCTTTCTGACCCGGAGGCCAGGTGAATTTCTGACCCGGAGGCCAGGCAGTCGGTGTCTGAGTCTGGTCTGGTCTCTGGTGTCGGTCCCCGAACGTACCACTGGCGCTTTCTGACCCGGAGGCCAGGTGAATTTCTGACCCGGAGGCCAGGCAGTCGGTGTCTGAGTCTGGTCTGGTCTCTGGTGTCGGTCCCCGAACGTACCACTGGCGCTTTCTGACCCGGAGGCCAGGCAGTCGGTGTCTGAGTCTGGTCTGGTCTCTGGTGTCGGTCCCCGAACGTACCACTGGCGCTTTCTGACCCGGAGGCCAGGCAGTCGGTGTCTGAGTCTGGTCTGGTCTCTGGTGTCGGTCCCCGAACGTACCACTGGCGCTTTCTGACCCGGAGGCCAGGCAGTCGGTGTCTGAGTCTGGTCTGGTCTCTGGTGTCGGTCCCCGAACGTACCACTGGCGCTTTCTGACCCGGAGGCCAGGCAGTCGGTGTCTGAGTCTGGTCTGGTCTCTGGTGTCGGTCCCCGAACGTACCACTGGCGCTTTCTGACCCGGAGGCCAGGCAGTCGGTGTCTGAGTCTGGTCTGGTCTCTGGTGTCGGTCCCCGAACGTACCACTGGCGCTTTCTGACCCGGAGGCCAGGCAGTCGGTGAATGCAGGTTCGCCACCACTCGCAGAGTCCATGGCAGAGTTCACCCTCGGTGACTGGTGCACTATTTCCGCCAGACAAAAAGTTATTCCAGTCGCACTGGCGCAAAAATAAACACACTGGGTTCTGATCACACTGACCACTGACACTGACTTCATGCCGTAGCACGGACCGTGTCACTGTTCTGGCCGCTCGCTGCCGCCACCCGGGCACTAAGACGTGCACCGCTCACTCGGTCATGACCACGCGGAGCCCGCGGTGGAGCGTCCTCACCCGACCGAGGTCACGCGCCGACTGATTGGCACACAGGTAGAGCATGACCTCCATATCACACTCATAAAATATTAGAGTCACACATTCAAAATCAAAGGATTTAGACCAGGTCATTGGCGGACTATTCCGATGTGCATGCAAATTGGCACGCAGGTAGAGCATGACCTCCTTATCACGCAGCCACGCTCATAAATTCTTAGAGTCTCACATTCAAAATCAAAGGATTTAGAGCAGGTCAGATAGCATACAGGGAAATATTCCTATTTTCATAAAAATTGGCACACAGGTAGAGCATGACTTCTTAATCACGCTCACAAAATCTTAGAGTCGCACATTTAAAATCAAAGGATTTAGAGCAGGTCATAGGTTAAAGGTCAAACAGCGGACTATTTTGATTTGCTTGAAAATTGACACACAGATAGAGCATGACCTCCTTATCACGCTCATAAAATATTAGAGTCGCACATTCAAAATCAAAGGATTTAGAGCCGGTCATAGGTTTATGGTCAAACAGCGGACTATTCCGATTTGCATGAAGATTCGCACACAGGTAGAGCATGAGCTCCCTATCACACTCATAAAATCTTAGAGTCGCACATTCAAAATCAAAGGATTTAGAGCAGGTCATACATAGGTTTAAGGTCAAACAGCGGGCTATTCCGATTTGCATGCAAATTGGCACACAGGTAGAGCATGACCTCCCTATCACACTCATAAAATCTTAGTCCCACATTCAAAATCAAAGGATTTAGAGCAGGTCATATGTTTAAGGTCAAACGCTTTAAGTAAGGTGACTTTAAACCTATCTGACCTGCTCTAAATCCTTTGATTTTGAATGTGCGACTCTAAGATTTTATGAGCGTAATGAGAAGGTCATGCTCTACCTGTGTGCCAATTTTCATGCAAATCGGAATAGTCCGCTGTTTGACCTTAAACATATGTATGACCTGCTCTAAATCCTTTGATTTTGAATGTGCGATTCTAAGATTTTAAGAACGTGATAAGGAGGTTGTGCTACTTGTGTGCCAATTTTAATGCAAATCAAAATAGTCCGCTGTATGACCTGCTCTAAATCCTTTGATTTTAAATGTACGACTCTAATATTTTATGAACGTAATAAGGAGGTCATGCTCTACTTGTGTGCTAATTTTTATGGAAATCCAAATTGTCCGCGAATGTGTTTCCGAATGTGAATGTGAATGTGAGCTAGTTTGACACGTGTGAAGCAAAACTACTTCACTGCCAGGGCCAAGGCCGTACTACCTGTTACTTGTTATATAGCCTTGGTACAACTTCACTGCAGCGCCTAATGCTGCGGCTGAATTATTTGACAATTGTGAATCGTTGAGCTAAAAACGGCGCACACAATTAATCCCGTCACCGAAATTACTAACTTTATCACCATAAATGACTTAAAATCACCTAAATGAAAATATCAACATATTGAGTATTTTGGCCGATGAACTTCTTTACAAAATATTTAAACTTGAACTGGCCCCAGGGGTTAGGATTTGGTATTACAGCTTATTTTCGAATACGAACATGAACAATTGTCTTCACGCAATTCTGAGGCGTCGCGATTCTGAGGTGTGTAGTTGTAAATATCTGTAAAAGTGACAGACATTCGCGAATATCGATCGGCTGCTTAATTGACACACGTAATTATTTTACGGCCCAGGCCTGGCGAATGCGTCGCAAATGTGACGCATCAAAACACATTTGTTTGGAATGTATGGTTGGAATTGGTTTGGAAGGTGTTGTTGGGGAGGGTGTCATGTGGAATTATGCAAGGCCATATATAAATGATGGAGCTATTGTAATAAGAAGTTTCGTTTCGTTTCGTTTCGTTTATTAAGGATTCGTCCACGTAGTGGGTATTATGAACCCTGTGCATTGTAGGTAAGGGTGACAGACATTTACTCATACACTATGGGAACGGTCACGGTCACGATGCATGTGAAAAACAACACGGACATCCGATTGTAATTCATGTTGGCTGACAAATGGCACGCAGGAACGCCCCGCGACTCCGCACCTCGGTAATGTTAGCTGGGAGAGAATTCCACGCACGCGCGGCCCTATATGCGAAGCTTCTCTGCGTGGCTGACAGGCGACATCTTTCCAGCTGCAGCTCTCCCGCGGCAAGTTGAAGTAGAACTAAACAGGTTTGCATTCTGGGATAAGGTCTTAGGGGCGGTTAGACCACTTAAGCTTTCTTTGCTAAGTGTGTATTTGCTGTGTTTGGCAGTCTTTCCACCTGTATAATTGTAATTGCATAAAATACAATATGTGTTCACTACCAAAACTACCAATGATATGACTTGAATATGTCCTTTCTCATGTGGAACTTAATAGTAAATATCCTATATTATAAAAGGAGTAGCGTCGACTCTGCTTCAGCGTTACGCCTATGGGTGAGGTTTGTCTACAATTTTTAACACTACGCCTTATGAGACTTCTGTCGACTTTCTTCAACACTACGCCTATGGACATTCCTGCTGACGCCGCTTGCCTCACCTGGTGTCTGTTGGTTGGCGCGTAATAACTCCAAAACTAAGGCACGCAAAGCGTCGTGACAAAAACCAATCGACTCGACTGGTGCATCGGATTCTGAAACGTTTAGTCCCATCATCGTCGGTTGCGGCGTTTATGCGTGGCGCCGCGTGTAAAAACGGGCGATTCCTCCATTGAAAATACGCAGTTTCGACACCGGCCCGCCGGCTCAGCCGCCGCGGTTGCCCTGGCGGCAGACGTTAGGAACTGCTCATGGTTCAGCCAATCAGAGAGTAGATCGCCGCCGGCCGGCGTCAGTCGGCGGCGTGTGCGGCAGTTGGCGGCCGCCGTCAGCCGGTCGGGGGTGTGTCACGTCCGCCCGCCACTTAGCCTATGGCTATGGTCAGGCCGGCGGCCGGTCAGTGCACAGGCCACTGTGGGCTCTTGGATAGAGCGCTTGCTTAGCGAGCCAGTGGTTGGCGGTTCGGTCCCGGCCAGGGTCCAAAAACTTCCAAAAGTCAAATATTCCAAAATGTCCAGAAAGTTGTGTTTTACCACTCTTTTTTAGCCTTTATAAATGAATGGCCATATAAATTTACACCCCACTAGTCCTATATTATAAAAGGAGGAGCGTCGACTTTCTTCAACACTAGCCTATTGTCGACGCGCTCAGGCTTAGCCAATTGTCGACTTTCTTCAACACTACGCCTATGGACATTCCTGCTGATGTTGCTTGCCTCACCAATTGTCTGTTTTATCATCTTAATAGCTCAGGGACTAAGGTACTTGAAGCATCGTAACAAAAAAATAATCAACGCGAGAGGTGGCTATCTATCTGAAACTTGTCGTCCCATCACCGTCGGTTGCATCGTTTGTGCGTGGCGCCGCGTGCAAAAAGGGGCGATTCCTTCATTGAAAATACACAGTTTCGACACCGGCCCGCCGGCTCAGCCACCGCGGCCGCCCTGGCGGCAGACGTTAGGAACTGCTTATTGTTCAGCCAATCAGAGAGTATATCGCCGCCGGCCGGCGTCGGTCGGCGGCGTGTGCGGCAGTCGGCGGCCGCCGTCAGCTGGTCGGGGGGGGAGGGTGTCACGTCCGTCCGCCACTTAGCCTATGGCTATGGTCAGGCCGGCGGCCGGTCAGTACACAGGCCACTGTGGTCTCTTGGATAGAGCGCTTGCTTAGCGAGGCAGTGGTTGGCGGTTCAATCCCGGCCAGGGTCCAAAAACTTTCCAAAGTCAAATATTCCAAAATGGCCAGAAAGTGTGTTTTTTTACCACTCTTTTTGTTGGCCTTTATAAATTAATGTACATATAAATTTACACCCCACTAGTCCTATATTATAAAAGGAGTAGCGTCGACTTTCTTCAACACTACGCCTATCGACATTCCTGCTGATGTCGCTGGCCTCACCTGTTGTCTGTTTCTATAATATTAATAGATCAGGGACTAAGGCACTTGGAGCGTCGTGACAAAAACCAATCGACTCGACTGGTGGCTCTCTATCTGAAACTTTGGGTCCCATCATCGTCGGTTGCGTCGTTTTGGCGTTGCGTTGCGTGAAAAACGGCCGATTCCTCCATTACAATACACTATTTATCGAAAACGCCGTGTACGAAATTATCGACCAAACATTGTTGTATACCTGGCTGATATTTCGGCAACCACAAGTCACACCGACAAGCCGAAAACACAGATATGCAGAGGAAGAAGCGATACACAAGATGCACTGTCGGCCCATCTGCGGCGCGTTGCATGTGAAAAGTTATTCGCTAAAAAGCTGCTATTTAGGCTTTTATCAAGTCTTTCACGATTAAAATCAGTGCTCGGAACTAATGGGACGTCAAGTGATGACACTTTGCCAATGTGTAGGCCTATGTACCGTCTCTAAAATGCATCTATAAATTAACGTTCTAAAGCAATATTTAACTTCTAAAATCCGCCTGTAACACACCAATTGCCAGTTTTTTCCAACGTCAATTTTTCAAACCGCCGTACCGTCAACAAACAAACTGAGCTAAGCGATAAAAATCACATGGCTGGAAAGTGCACGAAAAATCATCTAATACCCACCCAAAATGTATTAATATATACAAAGATGAAGTCTTTAATGCCAACAACTGACATTGAAAACACGCTGCCCGCTGCAAATCACTGTTGCCCCGGCCCGTTGCCGCCACAGGCCCCACCGCCTGGCGCCGCCCTGGCGGCCGAGGCTAGGAACTGCCTACATGTCGACCAATCAGAGAGTAGATCGCCGGCCGGCGTCAGTTGGCGGGAAGCCTATATAAGTCGGCGGCGTGTCGGTCGGCGGCATTCGGCAGTCGCCTCCAGTCGTTCGGGTTGCGTCAAGCCCTCCCGCCACCCCGACCGGCTATGGTCAGGCCGGCGGCCGGCCAGAACACAGGCTACCGTGGTCTCTGAAAACTGTATCGAACGGTGAGGCTTTCATCGCCGCCGCAAACACACTGTATCGACAAAAACGCCTCAACTATCATCGCCCGATCTAGCTAAGTGGTAGCGAGCCAGAATTTGGCGCGGAGCGGCCCGGTTCGAATCCCGGCGACGGCGGGTTGCTTTTTCGTCACGAACGAATCTTAGGCCGACCTGATCGGATTGAATTCGACACGCCCGACACGCCCTGACACGCCCCGACACCGCCCCGACACCACCCTGACACCCCCCGACACCCCCCCCCCCCCCCCCCCCACACACACACACACACACACGACACCGATCTTAGGCCGACCTGATCGGATTGAATTGGACGTGCCCGCCACGCCCGACACGTCCCGCCACCGCCCCGACACCGCCCTGACACTGCCCCGCCACCGTGTGTGTGTGTGTGTGTGTGTGTGCGTGCGTGCGTGCGTGCGTGCGTGCGTGCGTGCGTGCGTGCGTGCGTGCGTGCGTGCGTGCGTGCGTGCGTGCGTGCGTGCGTGCGTGCGTGCGTGCGTGCGTGCGTGCGTGCGTGCGTGCGTGCGTGCGTGCGTGCGTGCGTGCGTGCGTGCGTGCGTGCGTGCGTGCGTGCGTGCGTGCGTGCGTGCGTGCGTGCGTGCGTGCGTGCGTGCGTGCGTGCGTGCGTGCGTGCGTGCGTGCGTGCGTGCGTGCGTGCGTGCGTGCGTGCGTGCGTGCGTGCGTGCGTGCGTGCGTGCGTGCGTGCGTGCGTGCGTGCGTGCGTGCGTGCGTGCGTGCGTGCGTGCGTGCGTGCGTGCGTGCGTGCGTTCTTTCGTTCGTTCGTTCGTTCGTTCGTTAGTTCGTTCGTTCGTTCGTTCGTTCGTTCGTTCGTTCGTTCGTTCGTTCGTTCGTTCGTTCGTTCGTTCGTTCGTTCGTTCGTTCGTTCGTTCGTTCGTTCGTTGCTCATCAAATGTCAAAAAGGCTTAAAAACGTTTACCACTAATAGCTTTTTATCGTATAACGACAAGGCAATAATTTTGACGCCATCGCGCTTGTCTCGTCAAAACGCTTCGCCTCATATTTGTGTTGACAGGTCAACTGGTCAGGTCAGGTCTACTTACAAATGTGACCTCAGGTCAAGGTCAAGTGGTGGTGACTCAAGTAGGTCATGTTGCATATAGGAAGACGTGCCGCGACGAGATAAACACATTGGTGTCGGTTTCACTTCTCTATCGTTATTATGTCGAGAGTTATTGACATAAAACTGTTGGTGACCTCGGATGATCTCGGTCCTCGACTGACCCTGTAGGGGTCACTGAACAAAAATGGCATCTAGGTCATCAATAATGTTCTATAATAACGTGATACAGAAGGAATTAGACTGCTATCTTGCGTCTCCTTAGAATAGGAAGCATTTGAATATTTCCCCTTAGACTTATAATGGGAGGTCACGAAATTAAACCTACCTTAGGTCGCTGATATTAAAAATCCAAGATAAACAAATTGTAGATATATGCGACCTTATGAAATCCTGTAAGTGTAAAACCGATCATCTCAAAACTGTGACTGTGGTACGGCCACAAGTGTTTTTTTGGGTGGTGGAGTCACGTGACCTGGTCTGGTGACCTGACCTAAGATGACCAGAGGATTTTTTTAGCATAATGTGAACAATTGATGCACAAACAGCTGTGCCAAAAATGGCGGTGCTGCGCTTCGCCGTTTTCCCGCTATCCGCGAAAAAACCTGAAGTAGTGCTACCCCCCCCCCCCCCTCCCGGCACGGCAACGTTGAATACCTCTCGTTTCTCAACAAATCGCATGCACTAATTAGGTGGCCGTCCGGGGCCAAGCTAAACTGCCGATTTCAATGCAATTTTTTTTCAAATGCTTGGTGATTGTTCATAAAAGTTTGGCACATATTCGCAAAGATAGAGTGCAGGAAACATATTGCATACCTTCATGATAAATAGCAATGCCTAGGGACGCTAATTTACTGAATTCGTTACCGAGTACTTGCTGAGTACCGACCTTTATAAGTGTGGAACGCTTATCAACATTAACTTGAAATATCTTTCGGTAGGAAAGTTTGCATGCAACATGTGATGAATTTAAAATATATTTTGGTCTCGTCTGTCGATTTCAAGTAATAACTCTTTTTTCCCACTAATTTTTGTGGGAAAAGGTCATTATTTCCCTTTAAAAGGTGTAGTTGCAAACTTACCACCCGGTCAGCAATTTGCTGCGGGAAATGTCAGGAACATTGGGGAAACTTGGAAAACTCGGTATTTCCCCAAGCGCCTTGGACAGCAATGTAGAGCGATTGGGTAAACTTGGGGAAACTTGGGGAAACTTGGGGAAACTTGGGAAAACTTGGGGAAACTTGGGAAAACTTGGTATCGCTATGTGCGCTATTCTCCATAAGCAGTTTGGGAAAAAAACACGGGGTTCACCGCTTGGGTAAATCGTGGGGACCGATCCCAGTATACCTGAAATATTCCGGGAAAAGTGTCTCAATGTCGATGCTAATCCCAAGATTTATCATATCCCAAGACTTATCATCCCAAGACTTATCATATCTCGGGGAAACGTCGGAATTTCTCGATCAGGGTTGGAGCGTCCATTGCTGGCTGGGTGGTTTCTTGCTTTCGAGATGTTGTCCGTTTATTTCTGTATCAGGTGCGACCTAGAAATAACGGTTTATTTTTCAAGTGAATAGATTTTCGATCTTCAACAACCGATAGAGTATGCCAAACGACGATATTTGACGACTAAACGCAAACACTTCTGTGTGTCATAAACAAATTCGGACGAATGAAATATTACGTGTCGATGTCGTTTGAGTGTGGACCACACCATATAGATATTGCAGACACGTGCAGGAACTGTTCTTCTCTCTTCTCTCAGGCAACTGTTCGAGGCCACTGTGAGAGCGGTACCTACAGAGAGTGTACCTACTATTCAGGAGTACCTATTGCCATTCTGACCACCTCTTGGTTCTGATGCTGCCGTATCGCTTACAGAATATTGTGGCGCGCGTTTAAATGATGATTCTAATGGTTGGTAGTCATGGTTCAATAAATATTTAGCAGAGTTAATTGCCGCTGGAAAAGTAGCAGTGCAGCGACTTCTTCAAAGCTGCCGCCCATATTTATCATATTTAACACATCATATTTAACACATATAACATGCATGACTGCGCCTACACAACATAAACGACAAACGTGCTCGGTGAAGATAACTGTCGCGTGCTGAAAATGAAAACAGCAAGAGAGGATACGAATAATTTGCGATTGGTCTAATACAAGCTTGTATTCTCCTTTAAAGGGAATAGTTCACCTTTAGCATGGAGTTTTGAACTGAGATAGCAGATTTGTAGAGCAGATCGAAAAATGGTTGTGGTGAAAGAATTACCTCGCTACCCTAAGTAATTTCGACACAGGACTATTTCCCCCTTTTATAAGACTCTGTTTCGGGTCCGCGAAACCTCGACGGTAGCATGATGTCATACCCGCTGACGTCAGGATTGCGTCATACACAGATTCATACGTCATACGCCGCAAACTAGCCGTAACCATTGCCATTAATAAAGGCAGTTACCGATTGCGATTACCACCGATTCGGTTCAGTTCAGTTCAGTTCAGGACAGCTTATATTTGTATTTAAATGTAGTATATTTTAACTGTCTAACTGTCCATGGTAAATTACAATGTATTTTAAATGCCGTGGGTTCACAGAGGCCAGAATTCCGAGATCACACAAGTGTTCTATCGG
>JAXIVJ010003295.1:0-90000 GCA_036785665.1 Chirona hameri
GATTTGCGGTACATCGCATCATAACCAGAGATGCGCTCTTGCACGAACATATTGGAGGCACTGCAAAACCTATCGTAACCAAAGAACATTCCTAGCAGCGTTGTTGAAGCACACCTTGAATTTCTTTAGATCAGACATATGAAACGAATGCACAGATGCATGCAACTGACGTTCGAGCAATAGGTATTGTACAAATATCTCTTTACCGAGTACGTGCACATAGCGAATTTGCGGCTGAGTGAGTTGGCCCTGCAACATAATGCTCGATATTGTTGACGAATTTCCGAGTCATCGGCTCTGGTATGTGTTAGAAATTCGATAGCCAAGATATTTATAATCATCAACAAAATTTAGTGCATAACCACATAGTGTGATCCGAGGAAGAATCATGTTACAAAATTTCCTAGCGAGCATGACCATGCAAACGGTCTTTTTAGTATTAAACAGAATGTCATGGTCTTTTGCATAATCTGCACAAATATTCAACATTTGTTGCAGACCAAATGGGGTCGGAGAAAGGAGGACCATATCGTCGGCATAGTACAAGTGATTTACACTACCCTGGTAGTGACATCCAAAACCACTTTGGTCGAGAAGAGTAGATAATCCATCAGTGTACGCATTAAACAAAAAGGGAGATAGAATGCCACCCTGTCTAACACCATTGGAGACAGAAAATCCTTCCGACAAGGCGTTACCCCAAAGAACATGCAATTGTTGTGACTCGTACCAGGAACAAAGCAATTTCACCAAATGAGTGTCCATACCCCTATCAAGCAACTTGTCAAAAAGTTTCCAGTGATTTACCCGGTCGAACGCCTTACGTGCGTCGAGGAAGCATAAGAAGACCGGACTGCTATTACGCAAATAATAGTCTGTTATCTCTTTCAGCGCATAGATGGCCATATCAGTAGAGTGATTCTCTTTGAAACCAAACTGATGATGACCCGTGTGAAGATGTGCATAAGAGCGGTTCAAAATGGTCCTTTCCAAAATTTTGGAGCTGACACTTGCCACGGCAATTGGCCGGTAGTTATCTTTCTCAGTTAATTTACCAGTTTTGTCTTTTACAATAGGTGTCAATACAACCTTCGCAAATGAATGCGGTACATAGCTATGTTTAGCCATCATCGTGAAACACAAGGACAAATGCGTTGCACAGGAAACACCAGCAAATTTAAAGTGCTCAGCACTGAGCCGGTCGTTACGGCAAGAACGACCCGATGATAATTCAGCAATAGACTTAGCAACTTCAGGGACAGAAATACATTCAAATTCATGGCTTACTGTTGATAATCGCTGTAGAACAAATTCTTTACATTCTGTATTTTTCACACTATTCAAAATGTCTGAGAAATGATCCCTCCGCATGTCAGCAATATTTCCCTCACCCGAAATGCCGTTAATCGATGGAGCGAGAGGCGGGCTGCTATTCAACCTTTCCACCTCTTTCCAGAATGCAGCCATACTGTAAGGATTTTTAACAAGTTTGTCAGCCAGAGACTTAGCCCTCAATTCCTTTTCATGGCGCAAGCAATAGCGTAATGCATATTTAAACCGTGACCGCGCTAAGCGTAGTTGACGATAAATATATCCATCCCGGGGTTTGCCCACTAGTGCCCATAATGCATAAACATCACAAAGAAGAATATGACTGTCCTGAACAAATTAATTCCAGCCAGGAATATTCCGTCTTGTTTTGCAACCTAAATTTTTCGATATTGTCGCCTCAGAGGCTCTTCTTAGGCATGTAATTACGTGTTCGTAATATGCATTAATAGCACTACAGTGCTCAAGTCTGGAGCAAGCACCACAATGCATCAATTCATACGGTACATCAATTTGACCCAAACTATCTTCTACAGCAGAGGCGTACACCTGGAGGTCGTCTGGTCCCAATGAAGCCCAGTCGACGACCCACCTCTCATCCATTCCTGCATCAGAAATATCAGAATTGAGATCACAACCCTGAATTTCAATTTTGATGAATACGGGAAAATGATCAGAACTAAAAATAGCCTGATCAATGCCAATATCACTGATAACTTCAAGGAAGCCTTTAGTACAGACGATATGGTCGAGCCATGACTCCGTGCCATGTCCGTCATTAACATGTGTCGTGGAATTACCAGAGAGATGCATGACATCTGCAATGGATAACTGGGAATCATTACAAAATGACGCAAGCTCTTTACCAAACTCAGTCGCTTTCACTATGTCCGCGTTAAAGTCACCCAGCACACACACATACGGCGAGTCAAAGTCGTCAATTATGGTTTTTAGTTTGGCCAAGTAATATACATATCTGTCAAAATTCAGGTGTGTACTATAGGGCAAGTATACTCCAATAAAAATAATTTTAGTGCCACCTAGGTTGCATTCTAAGCCTACAATGCGATCATCGTCATAAGTCATGGGCTTAACGCGAGAAGCAAGAGCATTACGCCACAGCACGGCAACTCCACCGAACGGTCTTCCCCTCATCAGACCGGCCGACGGATCAATCGACGAAAGGCTGAAATAAATAAAATCGCTGTGAATATTATTTAGTGAAGCAACATCAGAAGGGAAAAGCCAGTGCTCCTGCAGGAAAACTATATCCGAGCTTTCACACAACTTGTGAATTCCGCCAGCATTGCGCTTAGACGACTGGCAGTTGTAGGTACTAATTTGGAGCATGATGAATATAAGAATACACATTCGAGTTACAAGAAGCGAATCAATCATGCGTTTCTGCCCGACTCACGCGTATGCCCCCCAACGGCGGACCCTACAGTCCGACGTTTCTGGAAGAAGCGCCGGACGACCAGTCCTTGAGCCCATAGCTGTGGGTCAAGCAGGTTCACCTTTGCAGACGGGTTGATGACGTCTAGGCGATACGACTCGTAGCTGTCGAAACGGGTCGGCAGCTTCTCCGCCGTCACATCATCCGCACCAGATTGCTCGAGAACGTAGGAGCTGACAGCGTCCTCGCCTGTACCCGGCGGAAGCCGCGACATGAACATGGAGAACCGCCTGACGGTCGCCACAGCCTTGATGGATCCAAACTTCTTAGCTCCAAATACAGCGGAAGACTTCACAGTCTGCGGTGGCTTCACACTGGCAGCACTGCCCGGAACAACAGCTGCACCAAGTGCAGTGGCACTCGACGCGGCACCAGGTGGTCTAGGGACCGGCGGATTACCCCTCTTCGCACGGTTAGCGATGGACCACTCACCATCACAAGGATGGGAGGACGCATCCTGAACAACATCAGCGTACGTCATCGTTTTCGGCAGACTAGAAGCTGGCACAGAATGTGCAGATGGATTACCCTGAGAGCCCTTGTCAAATGAGGACCTGCTGACCACAGCCTCTTCAACTTTCTTGGATGTGTCCGCCGTGACCTTCAGGATATCTTGCATCATGGCTTTCATCGTAGACATCTCAATGTCCATAAGCTGCTGCTTACGCATCAGAGCGCTTACGTCGATACAATCCACAGTGATTGGAGGAAGCTTTGCCAAATCGAGGGCGACAAACTTTGGGAGCTGATCCCTGTCACATTCAACGATCATCTTTGCGATACCATCAAGATGCAACTTCTTTTTGTTCTGCCCACGCCGGTTTCCAACTCTGATAGACTCATCAACATGGTCACACATAAGACATTTGGCTGCCTCAACTTCATCGTCGGGAAAATTTTCACTGACCAACTTTACAAGCACATCAATAGGAACGCTGTCGATCTTACAAAGAATGTATGTAGCAAAGCAGCTCATTTATAATCATGGTCATGATGAGACGACCCGGCAATAAGCCGATAATCAGATAGTAGGTGCCGCAGTCACAAAGTCACGTTCCGTCAGTGCCGAGAGAAATAACAACGGGTTATTCCAGATCTTGGCTTCAGCGAATAAGCAGCAAAAATTGAAATCTCTCTAACTGTTGCACATTTTGATTTGCGTTTCTTTCAACACTTACGGTATCCCAGTGGCTCCAAAACTTGCTTCCGTAGATACATCAGATCTTCAAGAATCGTATGAAGAAAAAGATATAACTCTCAAAAGTAACCTTGTAAAGTTACTTTTGAAAGTAAAGTAACTTTTAAAAGTAAAGTAACCTTGATACAGGTAACGCAAGAGAAGTAAAAGTTTTCGATCTTGCCAGGATTCGAACCTGGAAGTCAGACGCGTTATCCATTGCGCCACAAGACCGATGGAAAATCTCGGTCGATCCACAAATCCATGCATCCGAGCCGCCGGATTACAGGAGCACGCCACTGTTCCCAGTGATGGCAAGTGAGTTGGTAAAGCTAGTAACTTCTAAACAGCTTTACCGATAAAACGAAGTTCCTGCTTATTATATTAAATGTGCATAAAATCTAATTTATTTGGGTATTTTACGAGTATACTCAATTTACAGCTCTAAATAAGAATCAAATACGCAACATTTATGATCACAATATCGAATTACCAGACAAAGCGTTGAGAGGATTGTAAAGCAGCTTCAGTCTATACGTCTTTAGGGTCACTCCGCTCACCGCCCGGCTAGCTCAGTCGGTAGAGCACGGTACTCTTAATCCCGTGGTCGTTGGTTCTGTTATGCTATTGTTTGTCTTCCAACTGGTCGATTTGATCCGAATTTAGAACTCAGATTCGTCAAAGTTCATGTTTTTTCTTTCATCAAAACTTTCTGACTGGTACCGAAGCATTAATTACAAACGCAACTCGGCAATGAACGCTGCACACTATACAGGTAACGCAAGGAAAGTAAAAGTATTCGATCTTGCCAGGATTCGAACCTGGAATCTTCTGATCCGTAGTCAGACGCGTTATCCATTGCGCCACAAGACCCATGGAGAATTTCGGTCGATCCACAAATCCATGCCTCTAAGCCGCCAGATTACAGGAGCACGCCACTGCTCCCAGCAATGGCAAGTGACTTGGTACAGCTACTAATTTCTAAAAAGATTTACCGATAAAACGAAGTTTCTGCTTATTATAATAAATGTGAATACAATATAATGGGTTTGGGTATTTTACGAGTATACTCAATTTACAGCTCTAAATAAGAATCAAATACGCAACATTTATGATCACAATATCGAATTACCAGACAAAGCGTTGCGAGGATTGTAAAGCAGCTTCAGTCTATACGTCTTTAGGGTCGCTCCACTCATCGCCCGGCTAGCTCAGTCGGTAGAGCACGGTACTCTTAATCCCGTGGTCGTTGGTTCGAGCCCCACGTTATGCTAATGTTTGTCTTCCAACTGGTCGATTTGATCCGAATTTAGAAGTCAGATTCGTCAAAATTCATGTTTTTTTCTTTCATCAAAACTTTCCGACTGGTACAGAAGCATTAATTACCAACGCGACTCGGCAATGAACGCTGCACACTATACAGGTAACGCAAGAAAAGTAAAAGTATTCGATCTTGCCAGGATTCGAACCTGGAATCTTCTGATCCGTAGTCAGAAGCGTTATCCATTGCGCCACAAGACCCATGGAAAATTTCGGTCGATCCACAAATCCATGCCTCCGAGCAGCCGGATTACATGAGCACGCCACTGTTCCCAGCAATGGCAAGTGAGTTGGTACAGCTACTAACTTCTAAAAAAAATATAAACGATAAAACGAAGTTTCACCTTATTATAATCAATGTGCATACAATCTAATGGATTTTGGTATTTTAGGAGTATACTCAATTTATGGCTCTAGATAAGTATCAAATACCCAACATGTATGATCACAGTGTCCAATTACCAGACAAAGCGTTGAGAGGATTGTAAAGCAGCTTCAGTCTATACGTCTTTAGGGTCGCTCCGCTCACCGTCCGGCTAGCTCAGTCGGTAGAACATCCCGGGGTCGTATGTTCGAGCCCCACGTTGGGCTAATGCTTTCCTTACAACTCGTTGACTTGATCCGAGTTTATAACTCAGATTTTTCGAAGTTCTTCATGTTTTTCTTTCATCAAAACATTCTGACTGGTACAGAAACATTAAATACAAACGCAACTCGGCAATGAACGCTGCACACTATACAAGTACCGCAAGACAAGTAAAAGTATTCGATCTTGCCAGGATTCGAACCTGGAATCTTCTGATCCGTAGTCAGACGCGTTATCCATTGCGCCACAAGACCGATGGAAAATCTCGGTCGATCCACAAATCCATGCCTCCGAGCCGCCGGATTACAGGAGCACGCCACTGCTCCCAGCGATGGCAAGTGAGTTGGTAAAGCTAGTAACTTCTAAACAGCTTTACCGATAAAACGAAGTTCCTGCTTATTATATTAAATGTGCATAAAATCTAATTTATTTGGGTATTTTACGAGTATACTCAATTTACGGCTCTAAATAAGAATCAAATACGCAAGATTTATGACCACAATATCCAATTACCAAAAAAAGCGTTGAGAGGATTGCAAAGCAGCTTCAGTTTATACGTCTTTAGGGTCTCTCCGCTCACCGCCCGGGTAGCTCAGTCGGTAGAACATGGGACTCTTACTCCCGTGGTCGTAGGTTCGAGCCCCACGTTGGGCTAATGCTTTCCTTCCAACTCGTTGACTTGATCCGAGTTTATAACTCAGATTCGTCAAAGTTCTTCATGTTTTTTCTTTCATCCAAACTTTCTGACTGGTACAGAAGCATTAAATACAAACGCGACTCGGCAATGCACGCTGCACACTATACAGGTAACGCAAGAGAAGTAAAGGTTTACGATCTTGCCAGGATTCGAACCTGGAATCTTCTGATCCGTAGTCAGACGCGTTATCCATTGCGCCACAAGACCGATGTAAAATCTCGGTCGATCCACAAATCCATGCCTCCGAGCCGCCGGATTACAGGAGCACGCCACTGCTCCCAGCAATGGCAAGTTAGTTGGTACAGCTAGTAACTTCCAAAAAGCTTTACCGATAAAACGAAGTTTCTGCTTATTATAATAAATGCGTATAAAATCTAATGGATTTGGGTATTTTACGAGTATACTCAATTTACGGCTCTAAATAAGTATCAAATACGCAACATTTATGATCACAGTGTCGAATTACCAGACAAAGCGTTGAGAGGAGTGTAAAGGAGCTTCAGTCTATACGTCTTTAGGGTCGCCTCGCTCACCGCCCGGCTAGCTCAGTCGGTAGAACATGGGACTCTTAATGCCGGTGTCGTAGGTTCGAGCCCATCGTTGGTTCGAGCCCCACGTTATGCTAATGTTTGTCTTCCAACTGGTCGATTTGATCCGAAGCTTTCCTTCCAACTCGTTGACTTAATCCGAGTTTATAACTCAGATTCGTCAAAGTTCTTCATGTTTTCTTCTTCTCATCAAAACTTTCTGACTGGTACAGAAGCATTAAATACAAACGGAGTACTCGGCAATGAATGCTGCACACTATACAGGTAACGTAAGACAAGTAAAAATATTCGATCTTGCCAGGATTCGAACCTGGAATCTTCTGATCCGTAGTCAGACGCGTTATCCATTGCGCCACAAGACCGATGGAAAGTCTCGGTCGATCCACAAATCCATGCCTCCGAGCCGCCGGATTACAGGAGCACGCCACTGCTCCCAGCGATGGCAAGTTAGTTGGTACAGCTAGTAACTTCTAAAAAGCTTTACCGATAAAACGAAGTTTCTGCTTATTATAATAAATATGCATAACATTAATGGATTTGGGTATTTCACGAGTATACTCAATTTACAGCTCTAAATAAGAATCAAATACGCAACATTTATGATCACAATATCGAATTACCAGACAAAGCGTTGAGAGGATTGTAAAGCAGCTTCAGTCTATACGTCTTTAGGGTCACTCCGCTCACCGCCCGGCTAGCTCAGTCGGTAAAGCACGGTACTCTTAATCCCGTGGTCGTTGGTTCGAGCCCCACGTTATGCTAATGTTTGTCTTCCAACTGGTCGATTTGATCCGAATTTGGAACTCAGATTCGTCAAAGTTCATGTTTTTGCTTTCATCAAAACTTTCTGACTGGTACAGAAGCATTAAATACAAACGCAGTACTCGGCAATGAACGCTGCACACTATGCAGGTAACGCAAGACAAGTAAAAGTATTCGATCTTGCCAGGATTCGAACCTGGAATCTTCTGATCCGTAGTCAGACGCGTTATCCATTGCGCCACAAGACCGATGGAAAATCTCGGTCGATCCACAAATCCATGCCTCCGAGCCGCCGGATTACAGGAGCACGCCACTGTTCCCAGTGATGGCAAGTTAGTTGGTACAGCTAGTAACTTCTAAAAAGCTTTACCGATAAAACGAAGTTTCTGCTTATTATAATAAATGCGTATACAATCTAATGGATTTGGGTATTTTACGAGTATACTCAATTTACGGCTCTAAATAAGTATCAAATACGCAACATTTATGATCACAATGTCGAATTACCAGACAAAGCGTTGAGAGGATTGTAAAGCAGCTTCAGTCTATACGTCTTTAGGGTCGCCTCGCTCACCGCCCGGCTAGCTCAGTCGGTAGAACATGGGACTCTTAATGCCGGGGTCGTAGGTTCGAGCCCCACGTTGGGCTAATGCTTTCCTTCCAACTCGTTGACTTGATCCGAGTTTATAACTCAGATTCGTCGAAGTTCTTCATGTTTTCTTCTTCTCATCAAAACTTTCTGACTGGTACAGAAGCATTAAATACAAACGCAGTTCTCGGCAATGAACGCTGCACACTATGCAGGTAACGCAAGACAAGTAAAAGTAATCGATCTTGCCAGGATTCGAACCTGGAATCTTCTGATCCGTAGTCAGACGCGTTATCCATTGCGCCACAAGACCGATGTAAAATCTCGGTCGATCCACAATTCCATGCCTTCGAGCCGCCGGATTACAGGAGCACGCCACTGTTCCCAGTGATGGCAAGTTAGTTCGTACAGCTAGTAACTTATAAAAAGCTTTACCGATAAAACGAAGTTTCTGCTTATTATAATAAATCTGCATAACATTAATGGATTTGGGTATTTTACGAGTATACTCAATTTACAGCTCTAAATAAGGATCAAATACGCAACATTTATGATCACAATATCGAATTACCAGACAAAGCGTTGAGAGGATTGTAGAGCAGCTTCAGTCTATACGTCTTTAGGGTCACTCCGCTCAACGCCCGGCTAGCTCAGTCGGTAGAGCACGGTACTCTTAATCCCGTGGTCGTAGGTTCGAGCCCCACGTTGGGCTAATGCTTTCCTTCCAACTTGTTGATTTGATCCGAGTTTATAACCCAGATTCGTCAAAGTTCGTAATGTTTTTTCTTTCATCAAAACTTTCTGACTGGTACAGAAGCATTAAATTCAAACGCAACTCGGCAATGCACGCTGCACACTATACAGGTAACGCAAGAGAAGTAAACATTTTCGATCTTGCCAGGATTCGAACCTGGAATCTTCTGATCCGTAGTCAGACGCGCTATCCATCGCGCCACAAGACCGATGGAAATTTGCTGTCGATCCACAAATCCATGCCTCCGAGCCGCCGGATTACAGGAGCACGCCACTGCTCCCAGCGATGGCAAGTTAGTTGGTACAGCTAGTAACTTCTAAAAAGCTTTACCGATAAAACGAAGTTTTTGCTTATTATAATAAATATGCATAAAATCTAATGGATTTGGGTATTTTACGAATATACTCAATTTACGGCTCTAAATAAGTATCAAATACGCAATATTTATGATCAGAGTGTCGAATTACCAGACAAAGCGTTGAGAGGAGTGTAAAGCAGCTTCAGTCTATACGGCTTTAGGGTCGCCGCGCTCACCGCCCGGCTAGCTCAGTCGGTAGAACACGCGTTAGTCAGACGCGTTATCCATTGCGCCACAAGACCGATGGAAATTTGCTGTCCATCCACAAATCCATGCCTCCGAGCCGCCGGATTACAGGAGCACGCCACTGCTCCCAGCAATGTCAAGTTAGTCGGTACAGCTAGTAACTTCCAAAAAGCTTTACCGATACAACGAAGTTTCTGCTTATTATAATAAATGCGTATAAAATCTAATGGATTTGGGTATTTTACGAGTATACTCAATTTACGGCTCTAAATAAGTATCAAATACGCAACATTTATGATCAGTGTCGAATTACCAGACAAAGCGTTGAGAGGATTGTAAAGCAGCTTCAGTCTTTACGTCTTTAGGGTCGCCTCGCTCACCGCCCGGCTAGCTCAGTCGGTAGAACATGGGACTCTTAATGCCGGGGTCGTAGGTTCGAGCACCACGTTGGGATAATGTTTTCCTTCCAACTCGTTGCCTTGATCCGAGCTTATAACTCAGATTCGTCGAAGTTCTTCATGTTTTCTTCCTCTCATTAAAACTTTCTGACTGGTACAGAAACATTAAATACAAACGCAGTACTCGGCAATGAACGCTGCACACTATACAAGTAACGCAAGACCAGTACAAATATTCGATCTTGCCAGGATTCGAACCTGGAATCTTCTGATCCGTAGTCAGACGCGTTATCCATTGCGCCACAAGACCGATGGAAAATCTCGGTCGATCCACAAATCCATGCCTCCGAGCCGCCGGATTACAGGAGCACGCCACTGTTCCCAGTGATGGCAAGTTAGTTGGTACAGCTAGTAACTTCTAAAAAGCTTTACCGATAAAACGAAGTTTCTGCTTATTATAATAAATCTGCATAGCATTAATGGATTTTGGTATTTTACGAGTATACTCAATTTACAGCTCTAAATAAGAATCAAATACGCAACATTTATGATCACAATATCGAATTACCAGACAAAGCGTTGCGAGGATTGTAAAGCAGCTTTAGTCTATACGTCTTTAGGGTCGCTCCGCTCATCGCCCGGCTAGCTCAGTCGGTAGAGCACGGTACTCTTAATCCCGTGGTCGTTGGTTCGAGCCCCACGTTATGCTAATGTTTGTCTTCCAACTGGTCGATTTGATCCGAATTTAGAACTCAGATTCGTCAAAGTTCATGTTTTTTTCTTTCATCACAACTTTGTGACTGGTACAGAAGCATTAATTACCAACGCGACTCGGCAATGAACGCTGCACAACGCTACAGGTAACGCAAGAAAAGTAAAAGTATTCGATCTTGCCAGGATTCGAACCTGGAATCTTCTGATCCGTAGTCAGACGCGTTATCCATTGCGCCACAAGACCGATGGAAAATTTCGGTCGATCCACAAATCCATGCCTCCGAGCAGCCAGATTACATGAGCACGCCACTGTTCCCAGCAATGGCAAGTGAGTTGGTACAGCTACTAACTTCTAAAAAAAATAAACGATAAAACTAAGTTTCACCTTATTATAATAAATGTGCATACAATCTAATGGATTTGGGTATTTTAGGAGTATACTCAATTTATGGCTCTAAATAAGTATCAAATACCCAACATGTATGATCACAGTGTCGAATTACCAGACAAAGCGTTGAGAGGATTGTAAAGCAGCTTCAGTCTATACGTCTTTAGGGTCGCTCCGCTCACCGTCCGGCTAGCTCAGTCGGTAGAACATTGGACTCTTAATCCCGGGGTCGTATGTTCGAGCCCCACGTTGGGCTAATGCTTTCCTTACAACTCGTTGACTTGATCCGAGTTTATAACTCAGATTTTTCGAAGTTCTTCATGTTTTTCTTTCATCAAAACATTCTGACTGGTACAGAAACATTAAATACAAACGCAACTCGGCAATGAACGCTGCACACTATACAAGTACCGCAAGACAAGTAAAAGTATTCGATCTTGCCAGGATTCGAACCTGGAATCTTCTGATCCGTAGTCAGACGCGTTATCCATTGCGCCACAAGACCGATGAAAAATCTCGGTCGATCCACAAATCCAGGCCTCCGAGCCGCCGGATTACAGGAGCACGCCACTGCTCCCAGCGATGGCAAGTGAGTTGGTCAACCTAGTAACTTCTAAACAGCTTTACCGATAAAACGAAGTTCTGCTTATTATATTAAATGTGCATAAAATCTAATTTATTTGGGTATTTTACGAGTATACTCAATTTACGGCTCTAAATAAGAATCAAATACGCAAGATTTATGACCACAATATCCAATTATTAAACAAAGCGTTGAGAGGATTGCAAAGCAGCTTCAGTTTATACGTCTTTAGGGTCTCTCCGCTCACTGCCCGGCTAGCTCAGTCGGTAGAACATGGGACTCTTAATCCCGTGGTCGTAGGTTCGAGCCCCACGTTGGGCTAATGCTTTCCTTCCAACTCGTTGACTTGATCCGAGTTTATAACTCAGGTTCGTCAAAGTTCTTCATGTTTTTTCTTTCATCCAAACTTTCTGACTGTTACAGAAGCATTAAATACAAACGCGACTCGGCAATGCACGCTGCACACTATACAGGTAACGCAAGAGAAGTAAAAGTTTACGATCTTGCCAGGATTCGAACCTGGAATCTTCTGATCCGTAGTCAGACGCGTTATCCATTGCGCCACAAGACCGATGGAAAATCTCGGTCGATCCACAAATCCATGCCTCCGAGCCACCGGATTACAGGAGCACGCCACTGCTCCCAGCGATGGCAAGTTAGTTGGTACAGCTAGTAACTTCCAAAAAGCTTTACCGATAAAACGAAGTTTCTGCTTATTATAATAAATGCGTATAAAATCTAATGGATTTGGGTATTTTACGAGTATACTCAATTTACGTCTCTAAATAAGTATCAAATACGTAACATTTATGATCACAGTGTCGAATTTCCAGACAAAGCGTTGAGAGGAGTGTAAAGGAGCTTCAGTCTATACGTCTTTAGGGTCGCCTCGCTCACCGCCCGGCTAGCTCAGTCGGTAGAACATGGGACTCTTAATGCCAGGGTCGAAGGTTCGAGCCCATCGTTGGTTCGAGCCCCACGTTACGCTAATGTTTGTCTTCCAACTGGTCGACTTGATCCGAAGCTTTCCTTCCAACTCGTTGACTTGATCCGAGTTTATAACTCAGATTCGTCAAAGTTCTTCATGTTTTCTTCTTCTCATCAAAACTTTCTGACTGGTACAGCAGCATTAAATACAAACGGAGTACTCGGCAATGAATGCTGCACACCATACAGGTAACGCAAGACAAGTAAAAGTATTCGATCTTGCCAGGATTCGAACCTGGAATCTTCTGATCCGTAGTCAGACGCGTTATCCATTGCGCCACAAGACCGATGGAAAGTTTCGGTCGATCCACAAATCCATGCCTCCGAGCCGCCGGATTACAGGGGCACGCCACTGTTCCCAGTGATGGCAAGTTAGTTGGTACAGCTAGTAACTTCTAAAAACCTTTACCGATAAAACGAAGTTTCTGCTTATTATAATAAATATGCATAACATTAATGGATTTGGGTATTTCACGAGTATACTCAATTTACAGCTCTAAATAAGAATCAAATACGCAACATTTATGATCACAATATCGAATTACCAGACAAAGCGTTGAGAGGATTGTAAAGCAGCTTCAGTCTATACGTCTTTAGGGTCACTCCGCTCACCGCCCGGCTAGCTCAGTCGGTAAAGCACGGTACTCTTAATCCCGTGGTCGTTGGTTCGAGCCCCACGTTATGCTAATGTTTGTCTTCCAACTGGTCGATTTGATCCGAATTTAGAACTCAGATTCGTCAAAGTTCATGTTTTTTTCTTTCATCACAACTTTGTGACTGGTACAGAAGCATTAATTACCAACGCGACTCGGCAATGAACGCTGCACACTATACAGGTAACGCAAGAAAAGAAAAAGTATTCGATCTTGCCAGGATTCGAACCTGGAATCTTCTGATCCGTAGTCAGACGCGTTATCCATTGCGCCACAAGACCGACGGAAAATTTCGGTCGATCCACAAATCCATGCCTCCGAGCAGCTGGATTACATGAGCATGCCACTGTTCCCAGCAATGGCAAGTGAGTTGGTACAGCTACTAACTTCTAAAAAAAATAAACGATAAAACGAAATTTCTGCTTATTATAATAAATGTGCATAAAATCTAATGGATTTGGGTATTTTACGAATATACTCAATTTACGGCTCTAAATAAGTATCAAATACGCAATATTTATGATCACAGTGTCGAATTACCAGACAAAGCGTTGAGAGGAGTGTAAAGCAGCTTCAGTCTATACGCCTTTAGGGTCGCCGCGCCCACCGCCCGGCTAGCTCAGTCGGTAGAACACGCGTTAGTCAGACGCGTTATCCATTGCGCCACAAGACCGATGGAAATTTGCTGTCGATCCACAAATCCATGCCTCCGAGCCGCCGGATTACAGCAGCACGCCACTGCTCCCAGCAATGGCAAGTGAGTTGGTACAGCTACTAACTTCTAAAACAAATAAACGATAAAACGAAGTTTCTGCTTATTATAATAAATGTACATACAATCTAATGGATTTTGGTATTTTAGGAGTATACTCAATTTACGGCTCTAAATAAGTATCAGATACCCAACATGTATGATCACAGTGTCCAATTACCAGACAAAGCGTTGAGAGGATTGTAAAGCAGCTTCAGTCTATACGTCTTTAGGGTCGCTCCGCTCAACGTCCGGCTAGCTCAGTCGGTAGAACATGGTACTCTTAATCCCGGGGTCGTATGTTCGAGCCCCACGTTGGGCTAATGCTTTCCTTACAACTCGTTGACTTGATCCGAGTTTATAACTCAGATTCGTCGAAGTTCTTCATGTTTTCTTCTTCTCATCGAAACTTTCTGACTGGTACAGAAGCATTAAATACAAACGCAGTACTCGGCAATGCACGCTGCACACTATGCAGGTAACGCAAGACAAGTAAAAGTATTCGATCTTGCCAGGATTCGAACCTGGAATCTTCTGATCCGTAGTCAGACGCGTTATCCATTGCGCCACAAGACCGATGGAAAATCTCGGTCGATCCACAAATCCATGCCTCCGAGCCGCCGGATTACAGGAGAACACCACTGTTCCCAGTGATGGCAAGTTAGTTGGTACAGCTAGTAACTTCTAAAAAGCTTTACCGATAAAACGAAGTTTCTGCTTATTATAATAAATCTGCATAACATTAATGGATTTGGGTATTTTACGAGTATATTCAATTTACAGCTCTAAATAAGGATCAAATACGCAACATTTATAATCACAATATCGAATTACCAGACAAAGCGTTGAGAGGAATGTAAAGCAGCTTCAGTCTATACGTCTTTAGGGTCACTCCGCTCACCGCCCGGCTAGCTCAGTCGGTAGAGCACGGTACTCTTAATTCCGTGGTCGTTGGTTCGAGCCCCACGTTATGCTAATGTTTGTCTTCCAACTGGTCGATTTGATCCGAATTTAGAACTCAGATTCGTCAAAGTTCATGTTTTTTCTTTCATCAAAACATTCTGACTGGTACAGAAACATTAAATACAAACGCAACTCGGCAATGAACGCTGCACACTATACAGGTACCGCAAGACAAGTAAAAGTACTCGATCTTGCCAGGATTCGAACCTGGAATCTTATGATCCGTAGTCAGACGCGTTATCCATTGCGCCACAAGACCGATGAAAAATCTCGGTCGATCCACAAATCCAGGCCTCCGAGCCGCCGGATTACAGGAGCACGCCACTGCTCCCAGCGATGGCAAGTGAGTTGGTCAACCTAGTAACTTCTAAACAGCTTTACCGATAGAACGAAGTTCTGCTTATTATATTAAATGTGCATAAAATCTAATTTATTTGGGTATTTTACGAGTATACTCAATTTACGGCTCTAAATAAGAATCAAATACGCAAGATTTATGACCACAATATCCAATTACCAAACAAAGCGTTGAGAGGATTGCAAAGCAGCTTCAGTTTATACGTCTTTAGGGTCTCTCCGCTCACTGCCCGGCTAGCTCAGTCGGTAGAACATGGGACTCTTAATCCCGTGGTCGTAGGTTTGAGCCCCACGTTGGGCTAATGCTTTCCTTCCAACTCGTTGACTTGATCCGAGTTTATAACTCAGATTCGTCAAAGTTCTTCATGTTTTTTCTTTCATCCAAACTTTCTGACTGTTACAGAAGCATTAAATACAAACGCGACTCGGCAATGCACGCTGCACACTATACAGGTAACGCAAGAGAAGTAAAAGTCTACGATCTTGCCAGGATTCGAACCTGGAATCTTCTGATCCGTAGTCAGACGCGTTATCCATTGCGCCACAAGACCGATGGAAGATCTCGGTCGATCCACAAATCAATGCCTCCGAGCCACCGGATTACAGGAGCACGCCACTGCTCCCAGCGATGGCAAGTTAGTTGGTACAGCTAGTAACTTCCAAAAAGCTTTACCGATAAAACGAAGTTTCTGCTTATTATAATAAATGCGTATAAAATCTAATGGATTTGGGTATTTTACGAGTATACTCAATTTACGTCTCTAAATAAGTATCAAATACGCAACATTTATGATCACAGTGTCGAATTACCAGACAAAGCGTTGAGAGGAGTGTAAAGGAGCTTCAGTCTATACGTCTTTATGGTCGCCTCGCTCACCGCCCGGCTAGCTCAGTCGGTAGAACATGGGACTCTTAATGCCAGGGTCGTAGGTTCGAGCCCATCGTTGGTTCGAGCCCCACGTTACGCTAATGTTTGTCTTCCAACTGGTCGACTTGATCCGAAGCTTTCCTTCCAACTCGTTGACTTGATCCGAGTTTATAACTCAGATTCGTCAAAGTTCTTCATGTTTTCTTCTTCTCATCAAAACTTTCTGACTGGTACAGCAGCATTAAATACAAACGGAGTACTCGGCAATGAATGCTGCACACCATAAGGGTAACGCAAGACAAGTAAAAGTATTCGATCTTGCCAGGATTCGAACCTGGAATCTTCTGATCCGTAGTCAGACGCGTTATCCATTGCGCCACAAGACCGATGGAAAGTCTCGGTCGATCCACAAATCCATGCCTCCGAGCCGCCGGATTACAGGAGCACGCCACTGTTCCCAGTGATGGCAAGTTAGTTGGTACAGCTAGTAACTTCTAAAAAGCTTTACCGATAAAACGAAGTTTCTGCTTATTATAATAAATATGCATAACATTAATGGATTTGGGTATTTCACGAGTATACTCAATTTACAGCTCTAAATAAGAATCAAATACGCAACATTTATGATCACAATATCGAATTACCAGACAAAGCGTTGAGAGGATTGTAAAGCAGCTTCAGTCTATACGTCTTTAGGGTCACTCCGCTCACCGCCCGGCTAGCTCAGTCGGTAAAGCACGGTACTCTTAATCCCGTGGTCGTTGGTTCGAGCCTCACGTTATGCTAATGTTTGTCTTCCAACTGGTCGATTTGATCCGAATTTAGAACTCAGATTCGTCAAAGTTCATGTTTTTGCTTCAATCAAAACACTCTGACTGGTACAGAAGCATTAAATACAAACGCAGTACTCGGCAATGAACGCTGCACACTATGCAGGTAACGCAAGACAAGTAAAAGTATTCGATCTTGCCAGGATTCGAACCTGGAATCTTCTGATCCGTAGTCAGACGCGTTATCCATTGCGCCACAAGACCGATGGAAAATCACGGTCGATCCACAAATCCATGCCTCCGAGCCGCCGGATTACAGGAGCACGCCACTGCTTCGAGCGATGGCAAGTTAGTTGGTACAGCTAGTAACTTCTAAAAAGCTTTACCGATAAAACGAAGTTTCTGCTTATTATAATAAATATGCATACAATCTAATGGATTTGGGTATTTTACGAATATACTCAATTTACGGCTCTAAATAAGTATCAAATACGCAATATTTATGATCACAGTGTCGAATTACCAGACAAAGCGTTGAGAGGAGTGTAAAGCAGCTTCAGTCTATACGCCTTTAGGGTCGCCGCGCCCACCGCCCGGCTAGCTCAGTCGGTAGAACACGCGTTAGTCAGACGCGTTATCCATTGCGCCACAAGACCGATGGAAATTTGCTGTCGATCCACAAATCCATGCCTCCGAGCCGCCGGATTACAGGAGCACGCCACTGCTCCCAGCGATGTCAAGTTAGTTGGTACAGCTAGTAACTTCCAAAAAGCTTTACCGATATAACGAAGTTTCTGCTTATTATCATAAATGCGTATACAATCTAATGGATTTGGGTATTTTACGAGTATACTCAATTTACGGCTGTAAATATGTATCAAATACGCAACATTTATGATCACAATGTCGAATTACCAGACAAAGCGTTAAGAGGATTGTAAAGCAGCTTCAGTCTATACGTCTTTAGGGTCTCCTCGCTCACCGCCCTGCTAGCTCAGTCGGTAGAACATTGGACTCTTAATGCCGGGGTCGTAGGTTCGAGCCCCACGTTCGGCTAATGCTTTCCTTCCAACTCGTTGACTTGATCCGAGTTTATAACTCAGATTCGTCGAAGTTCTTCATGTTTTCTTCTTCTAATCAAAACTTTCTGACTGGTACAGAAGCATTAAATACAAACGCAGTACTCGGCAATGAACGCTGCACTCTATACAGGTAACGCAAGGAAAGTAAAAGTATTCGATCTTGCCAGGATTCGAACCTGGAATCTTCTGATCCGTAGTCAGACGCGTTATCCATTGCGCCACAAGACCGACGTAAAATTTCGGTCGATCCAAAAAAAATCCATGCCTCTGAGCAGCCGGATTACATGAGCACGCCACTGTTCCCAGCAATGGCAAGTGAGTTGGTACAGCTACTAACTTCTAAAAAAAATAAACGATAAAACGAAGTTTCTGCTTATTATAATAAATGTGCATACAATCTAATGGATTTTGGTATTTTAGGAGTATACTCAATTTACGGCTCTAAATAAGTATCAAATACCCAACATGTATGATCACAGTGTCCAATTACCAGACAAAGCGTTGAGAGGATTGTAAAGCAGCTTCAGTCTATACGTCTTTAGGGTCGCTCCGCTCACCGTCCGGCTAGCTCAGTCGGTAGAACATGGTACTCTTAATCCCGGGGTCGTATGTTCGAGCCCCACGTTGGGCTAATGCTTTCCTTACAACTCGTTGACTTGATCCGAGTTTATAACTCAGATTCGTCGAAGTTCTTCATGTTTTCTTCTTCTCATCAAAACTTTCTGACTGGTACAGAAGCATTAAATACAAACGCAGTACTCGGCAATGCACGTTGCACACTATGCAGGTAACGCAAGACAAGTAAAAGTATTCGATCTTGCCAGGATTCGAACCTGGAATCTTCTGATCCGTAGTCAGACGCGTTATCCATTGCGCCACAAGACCGATGGAAAATCTCGGTCGATCCACAAATCCATGCCTCCGAGCCGCCGGATTACAGGAGCACGCCACTGTTCCCAGCGATGGCAAGTTAGTTGGTACAGCTAGTAACTTCTAAAAAGCTTTACCGATAAAACGAAGTTTCTGCTTATTATAATAAATCTGCATAACATTAATGGATTTGGGTATTTTACGAGTATACTCAATTTACAGCTCTAAATAAGGATCAAATACGCAACATTTATGATCACAATATCGAATTACCAGACAAAGCGTTGAGAGGAATGTAAAGCAGCTTCAGTCTATACGTCTTTAGGGTCACTCCGCTCACCGCCCGGCTAGCTCAGTCGGTAGAGCACGGTACTCTTAATTCCGTGGTCGTTGGTTCGAGCCCCACGTTATGCTAATGTTTGTCTTCCAACTGGTCGATTTGATCCGAATTTAGAACTCAGATTCGTCAAAGTTCATGTTTTTTCTTTCATCAAAACATTCTGACGGGTACAGAAACATTAAATACAAACGCAGTACTCGGCAATGAACGCTGCACACTATGCAGGTAACGCAAGACAAGTAAAAGTATTCGATCTTGCCAGGATTCGAACCTGGAATCTTCTGATCCGTAGTCAGACGCGTTATCCATTGCGCCACAAGACCGATGGAAAATCTCGGTCGATCCACAAATCCATGCCTCCGAGCCGCCGGATTACAGGAGCACGCCACTGCTCC
This sequence comes from Chirona hameri, assembly GCA_036785665.1. Classification (NCBI taxonomy): domain Eukaryota; kingdom Metazoa; phylum Arthropoda; class Thecostraca; order Balanomorpha; family Balanidae; genus Chirona; species Chirona hameri. Next base: position 19,882 of record JAXIVJ010003295.1, read on the forward strand.
CGGTGACGGCAAGTTAGTTGGTACAGGTAGTAACTTCTAAAAAGCTTTACCGATAAAACGAAGTTTCTGCTTATTATAATAAATCTGCCTAACATTAATGGATTTGGGTATTTTACGAGTATACTCAATTTACAGCTCTAAATAAGGATCAAATACGCAACATTTATGATCACAATATCGAATTACCAGACAAAGCGTTGAGAGGATTGTAAAGCAGCTTCAGTCTATACGTTTTTAGGGTCACTCCCCTCACCGCCCGGCTAGCTCAGTCGGTAAAGCACGGTACTCTTAATCCCGTGGTCGTTGGTTCGAGCCTCACGTTATGCTAATGTTTGTCTTCCAACTGGTCGATTTGATCCGAATTTAGAACTCAGATTCGTCAAAGTTCATGTTTTTGCTTCAATCAAAACACTCTGACTGGTACAGAAGCATTAAATACAAACGCAGTACTCGGCAATGAACGCTGCACACTATGCAGGTAACGCAAGACAAGTAAAAGTATTCGATCTTGCCAGGATTCGAACCTGGAATCTTCTGATCCGTAGTCAGACGCGTTATCCATTGCGCCACAAGACCGATGGAAAATCACGGTCGATCCACAAATCCATGCCTCCGAGCCGCCGGATTACAGGAGCACGCCACTGCTTCGAGCGATGGCAAGTTAGTTGGTACAGCTAGTAACTTCTAAAAAGCTTTACCGATAAAACGAAGTTTCTGCTTATTATAATAAATATGCATACAATCTAATGGATTTGGGTATTTTACGAATATACTCAATTTACGGCTCTAAATAAGTATCAAATACGCAATATTTATGATCACAGTGTCGAATTACCAGACAAAGCGTTGAGAGGAGTGTAAAGCAGCTTCAGTCTATACGCCTTTAGGGTCGCCGCGCCCACCGCCCGGCTAGCTCAGTCGGTAGAACACGCGTTAGTCAGACGCGTTATCCATTGCGCCACAAGACCGATGGAAATTTGCTGTCGATCCACAAATCCATGCCTCCGAGCCGCCGGATTACAGGAGCACGCCACTGCTCCCAGCGATGTCAAGTTAGTTGGTACAGCTAGTAACTTCCAAAAAGCTTTACCGATATAACGAAGTTTCTGCTTATTATCATAAATGCGTATACAATCTAATGGATTTGGGTATTTTACGAGTATACTCAATTTACGGCTGTAAATATGTATCAAATACGCAACATTTATGATCACAATGTCGAATTACCAGACAAAGCGTTAAGAGGATTGTAAAGCAGCTTCAGTCTATACGTCTTTAGGGTCTCCTCGCTCACCGCCCTGCTAGCTCAGTCGGTAGAACATTGGACTCTTAATGCCGGGGTCGTAGGTTCGAGCCCCACGTTCGGCTAATGCTTTCCTTCCAACTCGTTGACTTGATCCGAGTTTATAACTCAGATTCGTCGAAGTTCTTCATGTTTTCTTCTTCTAATCAAAACTTTCTGACTGGTACAGAAGCATTAAATACAAACGCAGTACTCGGCAATGAACGCTGCACTCTATACAGGTAACGCAAGAAAAGTAAAAGTATTCGATCTTGCCAGGATTCGAACCTGGAATCTTCTGATCCGTAGTCAGACGCGTTATCCATTGCGCCACAAGACCGACGTAAAATTTCGGTCGATCCAAAAAAAATCCATGCCTCCGAGCAGCCGGATTACATGAGCACGCCACTGTTCCCAGCAATGGCAAGTGAGTTGGTACAGCTACTAACTTCTAAAAAAAATAAACGATAAAACGAAGTTTCTGCTTATTATAATAAATGTGCATACAATCTAATGGATTTTGGTATTTTAGGAGTATACTCAATTTACGGCTCTAAATAAGTATCAAATACCCAACATGTATGATCACAGTGTCCAATTACCAGACAAAGCGTTGAGAGGATTGTAAAGCAGCTTCAGTCTATACGTCTTTAGGGTCGCTCCGCTCACCGTCCGGCTAGCTCAGTCGGTAGAACATGGTACTCTTAATCCCGGGGTCGTATGTTCGAGCCCCACGTTGGGCTAATGCTTTCCTTACAACTCGTTGACTTGATCCGAGTTTATAACTCAGATTCGTCGAAGTTCTTCATGTTTTCTTCCTCTCATCAAAACTTTCTGACTGGTACAGAAGCATTAAATACAAACGCAGTACTCGGCAATGCACGTTGCACACTATGCAGGTAACGCAAGACAAGTAAAAGTATTCGATCTTGCCAGGATTCGAACCTGGAATCTTCTGATCCGTAGTCAGACGCGTTATCCATTGCGCCACAAGACCGATGGAAAATCTCGGTCGATCCACAAATCCATGCCTCCGAGCCGCCGGATTACAGGAGCACGCCACTGTTCCCAGCGATGGCAAGTTAGTTGGTACAGCTAGTAACTTCTAAAAAGCTTTACCGATAAAACGAAGTTTCTGCTTATTATAATAAATCTGCATAACATTAATGGATTTGGGTATTTTACGAGTATACTCAATTTACAGCTCTAAATAAGGATCAAATACGCAACATTTATGATCACAATATCGAATTACCAGACAAAGCGTTGAGAGGAATGTAAAGCAGCTTCAGTCTATACGTCTTTAGGGTCACTCCGCTCACCGCCCGGCTAGCTCAGTCGGTAGAGCACGGTACTCTTAATTCCGTGGTCGTTGGTTCGAGCCCCACGTTATGCTAATGTTTGTCTTCCAACTGGTCGATTTGATCCGAATTTAGAACTCAGATTCGTCAAAGTTCATGTTTTTTCTTTCATCAAAACATTCTGACGGGTACAGAAACATTAAATACAAACGCAGTACTCGGCAATGAACGCTGCACACTATGCAGGTAACGCAAGACAAGTAAAAGTATTCGATCTTGCCAGGATTCGAACCTGGAATCTTCTGATCCGTAGTCAGACGCGTTATCCATTGCGCCACAAGACCGATGGAAAATCTCGGTCGATCCACAAATCCATGCCTCCGAGCCGCCGGATTACAGGAGCACGCCACTGCTCCCGGTGACGGCAAGTTAGTTGGTACAGGTAGTAACTTCTAAAAAGCTTTACCGATAAAACGAAGTTTCTGCTTATTATAATAAATCTGCCTAACATTAATGGATTTGGGTATTTTACGAGTATACTCAATTTACAGCTCTAAATAAGGATCAAATACGCAACATTTATGATCACAATATCGAATTACCAGACAAAGCGTTGAGAGGATTGTAAAGCAGCTTCAGTCTATACGTTTTTAGGGTCACTCCCCTCACCGCCCGGCTAGCTCAGTCGGTAAAGCACGGTACTCTTAATCCCGTGGTCGTTGGTTCGAGCCTCACGTTATGCTAATGTTTGTCTTCCAACTGGTCGATTTGATCCGAATTTAGAACTCAGATTCGTCAAAGTTCATGTTTTTGCTTCAATCAAAACACTCTGACTGGTACAGAAGCATTAAATACAAACGCAGTACTCGGCAATGAACGCTGCACACTATGCAGGTAACGCAAGACAAGTAAAAGTATTCGATCTTGCCAGGATTCGAACCTGGAATCTTCTGATCCGTAGTCAGACGCGTTATCCATTGCGCCACAAGACCGATGGAAAATCACGGTCGATCCACAAATCCATGCCTCCGAGCCGCCGGATTACAGGAGCACGCCACTGCTTCGAGCGATGGCAAGTTAGTTGGTACAGCTAGTAACTTCTAAAAAGCTTTACCGATAAAACGAAGTTTCTGCTTATTATAATAAATATGCATACAATCTAATGGATTTGGGTATTTTACGAATATACTCAATTTACGGCTCTAAATAAGTATCAAATACGCAATATTTATGATCACAGTGTCGAATTACCAGACAAAGCGTTGAGAGGAGTGTAAAGCAGCTTCAGTCTATACGCCTTTAGGGTCGCCGCGCCCACCGCCCGGCTAGCTCAGTCGGTAGAACACGCGTTAGTCAGACGCGTTATCCATTGCGCCACAAGACCGATGGAAATTTGCTGTCGATCCACAAATCCATGCCTCCGAGCCGCCGGATTACAGGAGCACGCCACTGCTCCCAGCGATGTCAAGTTAGTTGGTACAGCTAGTAACTTCCAAAAAGCTTTACCGATATAACGAAGTTTCTGCTTATTATCATAAATGCGTATACAATCTAATGGATTTGGGTATTTTACGAGTATACTCAATTTACGGCTGTAAATATGTATCAAATACGCAACATTTATGATCACAATGTCGAATTACCAGACAAAGCGTTAAGAGGATTGTAAAGCAGCTTCAGTCTATACGTCTTTAGGGTCTCCTCGCTCACCGCCCTGCTAGCTCAGTCGGTAGAACATTGGACTCTTAATGCCGGGGTCGTAGGTTCGAGCCCCACGTTCGGCTAATGCTTTCCTTCCAACTCGTTGACTTGATCCGAGTTTATAACTCAGATTCGTCGAAGTTCTTCATGTTTTCTTCTTCTAATCAAAACTTTCTGACTGGTACAGAAGCATTAAATACAAACGCAGTACTCGGCAATGAACGCTGCACTCTATACAGGTAACGCAAGAAAAGTAAAAGTATTCGATCTTGCCAGGATTCGAACCTGGAATCTTCTGATCCGTAGTCAGACGCGTTATCCATTGCGCCACAAGACCGACGTAAAATTTCGGTCGATCCAAAAAAAATCCATGCCTCCGAGCAGCCGGATTACATGAGCACGCCACTGTTCCCAGCAATGGCAAGTGAGTTGGTACAGCTACTAACTTCTAAAAAAAAATAAACGATAAAACGAAGTTTCTGCTTATTATAATAAATGTGCATACAATCTAATGGATTTTGGTATTTTAGGAGTATACTCAATTTACGGCTCTAAATAAGTATCAAATACCCAACATGTATGATCACAGTGTCCAATTACCAGACAAAGCGTTGAGAGGATTGTAAAGCAGCTTCAGTCTATACGTCTTTAGGGTCGCTCCGCTCACCGTCCGGCTAGCTCAGTCGGTAGAACATGGTACTCTTAATCCCGGGGTCGTATGTTCGAGCCCCACGTTGGGCTAATGCTTTCCTTACAACTCGTTGACTTGATCCGAGTTTATAACTCAGATTCGTCGAAGTTCTTCATGTTTTCTTCTTCTCATCAAAACTTTCTGACTGGTACAGAAGCATTAAATACAAACGCAGTACTCGGCAATGCACGTTGCACACTATGCAGGTAACGCAAGACAAGTAAAAGTATTCGATCTTGCCAGGATTCGAACCTGGAATCTTCTGATCCGTAGTCAGACGCGTTATCCATTGCGCCACAAGACCGATGTAAAATCTCGGTCGATCCACAAATCCATGCCTCCGAGCCGCCGGATTACAGGAGCACGCCACTGTTCCCAGCGATGGCAAGTTAGTTGGTACAGCTAGTAGCTTCTAAAAAGCTTTACCGATAAAACGAAGTTTCTGCTTATTATAATAAATCTGCATAACATTAATGGATTTGGGTATTTTACGAGTATACTCAATTTACAGCTCTAAATAAGAATCAAATACGCAACATTTATGATCACAATATCGAATTACCAGATAAAGCGTTGAGAGGAATGTAAAGCAGCTTCAGTCTATACGTCTTTAGGGTCACTCCGCTCACCGCCCGGCTAGCTCAGTCGGTAGAGCACGGTACTCTTAATTCCGTGGTCGTTGGTTCGAGCCCCACGTTATGCTAATGTTTGTCTTCCAACTGGTCGATTTGATCCGAATTTAGAACTCAGATTCGTCAAAGTTCATGTTTTTTCTTTCATCAAAACATTCTGACGGGTACAGAAACATTAAATACAAACGCAGTACTCGGCAATGAACGCTGCACACTATGCAGGTAACGCAAGACAAGTAAAAGTATTCGATCTTGCCAGGATTCGAACCTGGAATCTTTTATCCGTAGTCAGACGCGTTATCCATTGCGCCACAAGACCGATGGAAAATCTCGGTCGATCCACAAATCCATGCCTCCGAGCCGCCGGATTACAGGAGCACGCCACTGCTCCCGGTGACGGCAAGTTAGTTGGTACAGGTAGTAACTTCTAAAAAGCTTTACCGATAAAACGAAGTTTCTGCTTATTATAATAAATCTGCCTAACATTAATGGATTTGGGTATTTTACGAGTATACTCAATTTACAGCTCTAAATAAGGATCAAATACGCAACATTTATGATCACAATATCGAATTACCAGACAAAGCGTTGAGAGGATTGTAAAGCAGCTTCAGTCTATACGTTTTTAGGGTCACTCCCCTCACCGCCCGGCTAGCTCAGTTGGTAGAGCACGGTACTCTTAATTCCGTGGTCGTTGGTTCAAGCCCCACGCTATGCTAATGTTTGTCTTCCAACTGGTCGATTTGATCCGAATTTCGAACGCAGATTCGTCAAAGTTCATGTTTTTTCTTTCATCAAAACATTCTGACTGGTACAGAAACATTAAATACAAACGCAACTCGGCAATGAACGCTGCACTCTATACAGGTACCGCAAGACAAGTAAAAGTATTCGATCTTGCCAGGATTCGAACCTGGAATCTTCTGATCCGTAGTCAGACGCGTTATCCATTGCGCCACAAGACCGATGAACATCACTGTCGATCCACAAATCCATGCCTCCGAGCCGCCGGATTACAGGAGCACTCCACTGCTTCGAGCGATGGCAAGTTAGTTGGTACAGCTAGTAACTTCTAAAAAGCTTTACCGATAAAACGAAGTTTCTGCTTTTTATAATAAATATGCATACAATCTAATGGATTTGTGTATTTTACGAATATACTCAATTTACGGGTCTAAATAAGTATCAAATACGCAATATTTATGATCACAGTGTCGAATTACCAGACAAAGCGTTGAGAGGAGTGTAAAGCAGCTTCAGTCTATACGCCTTTAGGGTCGCCGCGCCCACCGCCCGGCTAGCTCAGTCGGTAGAACACGCGTTAGTCAGACGCGTTATCCATTGCGCCACAAGACCGATGGAAATTCGCTGTCGATCCACAAATCCATGCCTCCGAGCCGCCGGATTACAGGAGCACGCCACTGCTCCCAGCGATGTCAAGTTAGTCGGTACAGCTAGTAACTTCCAAAAAGCTTTACCGATATAACGAAGTTTCTGCTTATTATCATAAATGCGTATAGAATCTAATGGATTTGGGTATTTTACGAGTATACTCAATTCACGGCTGTAAATATGTATCAAATACGCAACATTTATGATCACAATGTCGAATTACCAGACAAAGCGTTAAGAGGATTGTAAAGCAGCTTCAGTCTATACGTCTTTAGGGTCTCCTCGCTCACCGCCCTGCTAGCTCAGTCGGTAGAACATTGGACTCTTAATGCCGGGGTCGTAGGTTCGAGCCCCACGTTGGGCTAATGCTTTCCTTCCAACTCGTTGACTTGTTCCGAGTTTATAACTCAGATTCGTCGAAGTTCTTCATGTTTTCTTCTTCTCATCAAAACTTTCTGACTGGTACAGAAGCATTAAATACAAACGCAGTACTCGGCAATGAACGCTGCACACTATGCAGGTAACACAAGACAAGTAAAAGTTTTCGATCTTGCCAGGATTCGAACCTGGAATCTTCTGATCCGTAGTCAGACGCGTTATCCATTGCGCCACAAGACCGATGGAAATTTGCTGTCGATCCACAAATCCATGCCTCCGAGCCGCCGGATTACAGGAGCACGCCACTGTTCCCGGTGATGGCAATTTAGTTGGTACAGGTAGTAACTTCTAAAAAGCTTTACCGATAAAACGAAGTTTCTGCTTATTATAATAAATCTGCATAACATTAATGGATTTGGGTATTTTACGAGTATACTCAATTTACAGCTCTAAATAAGGATCAAATACGCAACATTTATGATCACAATATCGAATTACCAGACAAAGCGTTGAGAGGATTGTAAAGCAGCTTCAGTCTATACGTCTTTAGAGTCGCCGCGCCCACCGCCCGGCTAGCTCAGTCGGTAGCAGGGGCGGATCCAGGATTTTCTAAGGCAGGGGGCTTCAGGCCCGAGGGCGGCATATTTCCTCGGTGACGGGGGCGGCATGGTGCCTTCCGAGGGCGGCATAATGCCTTCCGAGGGCGGCGATGTACCTTCCGAGGGCGGCATAATGCGTTGTGAGGGCGGCAAGATGTCTTCTGAGGGTGCCAGGGTGCCTTCCAAGAGTGCTACGATGCTGTTGGTAGACATAAGGGCGCCCTGGCGGCCTCCGGAAAACGCTACGGCGCCTTCGGCGCCGGGCAATCCTATACAAAAATGGCGCCGCGGCGCCCTCGGGCATCCCGGCGACTTCGGCGCCGGGATGCCCGAGGGCGCCGTTTTCTAAGGCAGGGGGCTTCAGCCCCTACGGCCCCCCTGGATCCGCCACTGGTCGGTAGAACACGCGTTAGTCAGACGCGTTATCCATTGCGCCACAAGACCGATGGGAATTTGCTGTCGATCCACAAATCCATGCCTCCGATCCGCCGGATTACAGGAGTGCGCCACTGTTCCCAGCGATGGCAAGTTAGTTGGTACAGCTAGTAACTTCCAAAAAGCTTTACCGATAAAACGAAGTTTCTGCTTATTCTAATAAATGCGTATACAATCTAATAGATTTGGGTATTTTACGAGTATACTCAATTTACGGCTCTAAATAAGTATTAAATACGCAACATTTATGATCACAGTGTCGAATTACCAGACAAAGCGTTGAGAGAATTGTAAAGCAGCTTCATTCTATACGTCTTTAGGGTCACTCCGCTCACCGCCCGGCTAGCTCAGTCGGTAGAACATGGGACTCTTAAAGGGAATAGGTCACCTTGAAAGTTGTCTTGAAGTTCAACCATTAGGTGCATCTTGAGCTCAAAACTATGAATATGACTTTGGTTTGGACAACTGATGGATATATGTGGAGAAAGAAGTAAGTTTCTCTTTCTATTTCACGAGAAATCGTACGATAGCAGCTGGCGTTCTGGCTCCGCCCCGCTCCGCCTGACGCCAAGTACAGTCTCTGATAGGGGGCCGCCGCGCCGCCCGGGCGGCTGAGCGGATATTAACGAGGCGTCGTGACCAGAGACTACGTGCCAGAGAGTGTACCTGCCTCCGGCCGCGCGGCGGCGAGCGTTCATTCCCAGATCGTGGCCCGGAACAGCGGGATTGAAATCGGGCCCACTAGTCCTGTGTCGAAATTACTTAACGTAGAGAGGTAATTCTTTCACCACAAACCATTTTTAGATCTGCTCTACAAATCTGCTATCTCAGTCCAAAACCCCATGTTAAAGGTGAACTATTCCCTTTAATGCCGGGGTCGTAGGTTCGAGCCCCACGTTGGGCTAATGCTTTCTTTCCAACTCGTTGACTTGATCCGAGTTTATAACTCAGATTCGTCGAAGTTCATGTTTTTTCTTTCATCACAACTTTGTGACTGGTACATAAGCATTAAATACCAACGCGACTCGGCAATGAACGCTGCACACTATACAGGTAACGCAAGACAAGTAAAAGTTCTCGATCTTGCCAGGATTCGAACCTGGAATCTTCTGATCCGTAGTCAGACGCGTTATCCATTGCGCCACAAGACCGATGGAAATTTGCGGTCGATCCACAAATCCATGCCTCCGAGCCGCCGGATTAGCCGCCGGTTTTTCCGACCGAGCCGCCGTTTTTTTTCTTTCATTAAACGTTTCTGACTGGTACAGAAGCATTAATTACAAACGCGACTCGGCAATGAACGCTGCACAATAGCTATACAGGTAACGCAAACAAGTAAAAGTTTTCGATCTTGCCAGGATTCGAACCTGGAATCTTCTGATCCGTAGTCAGACGCGTTATCCATTGCGCCACAAGACCGATTGAACATTTTGGTCGATTCACAAATCCATGTCTCCGAGCCGCCGGATTACAGGAGCACGCCACTGCTCCCAGCGATGGCAAGTGAGTTGGTACAGCTAGTAAATTCTGAAAGTTTTTTTTTCCGATAAAACGTAGTTTCTGCTTATTATAATAAATGTGCATACAATCTAATGGATTTGGGTATTTTACGAATATACTCAATTTACGGCTCTAAATAAGAATCAAATACGCAACATTTATGATCACAATATCCAATTACCAGACAAAGCGTTGAGAGGATTGTAAAGCATCTTCAGTCAGGGGCGGATCCAGGATTTTCTAAGGCAGGGGGCTTCAGGCCTGAGGGCGGCATATTTCCTCGGTGACGGGGGCGGCATGGTGCCTTCCGAGGGCGGCATAATGCCTTCCGAGGGCGGCGATGTACCTTCCGAGGGCGGCATAATGCGTTGTGAGGGCGGAAAGATGTCTTCTGAGGGTGCCAGGGTGCCTTCCAAGAGTGCTACGATGCTGTTGGTAGACGCAAGAGCGCCCTGGCGGCCTCCCGAAAACGCTACGGCGCCTTCGGCGCCGGCAAATACTATACAAAAAGGGCGCCGTTTTCTAAGGCAGGGGGCTTCAGCCCCTACGGCCCCCCCCTGGATCCGCCACTGGCTTCAGTCTATACGTCTTTATGGTCGCTCCGCCAACGCCCGGCTAGCTAAGTCGGTAGAACATGGGACTCTTAATCCCGGGGTCGTAGGTACAATACAAACGCGAATCTGCAATGAACGCTGCACACTATACAGGTAACGCAAAAAAGTAAGTATTCGGGCGGCCAGATATGGGGCAGCCTCACGTTGGGCTAATGCTTTCCTTCCAACTCGTTGATTTGATCCGAGTTTATAACTCAGATTCGTCATAGTTCTTGATGTTTTTTCTTTCATCAAAACTTTCTGACTGGTACAGAAGCATTGCATAGTGGTGGTGATAGCATAAAAAGAGCATGTAAATAGCATGTAAATAGCATGTAAATAGCATACAAATAGGCGGGACGAAACGGGGGTGATTTTGTAAAATTAACTTCTACCACCCACGTTGACCTGCGGAAGCTCACCCTTTTTCAGGATGACACGGTTAAAAAATTATAAAAATTTGTTTATTGGTTGCGCGCTCGCAATCTTTCAACGACTATCGTCAACTCCCGGCATTGCAGTCTCCAATGGCCGCGCGCTATTGTACACAGCCGCTAACACCACGCGGCGGGCAGCGAACCAGCGATAAATGACAACACCGAGTTGCAGTATTCCAGCGTTTGATGAAACCATTTGATACGGCTATGAGGCAGTTCCTGGGGCGTACATTTTGCCTGTGCAATTTATAAATCGAGCTCTGAAGCCGTTCACCGGTTACTGCACCAAGAACAGTTATGTATCATAATTTGGATGGCGCTGGATGGCGAAGGCTGATTTAGTCTAAGCTGCTGATTTTCACAACACCGCGTCCCCGGAGAGTGCCACCATTCCTACAGAAACAAAATGAGTGTTTTATTTTGTATTTCAGACTGTTGTCACCATTCATCTGCACTCGCAGATGCTTCCTACTTTACGTCAACCCAGTCTGATATGCTTTTTATTCTCTACCTTCGGCACTTCGGACCTGACCTGGCTTGGGTCAGGATCAGTCGGTGGCGTGCTTCGTGTCCCCTCTTTTTCTGAGAGGCGGTAGTCACCGCCTTCACCAAGCGCTCCACCGCCTGCGAGCGACAGGGATATTCCGGAAACTCCAGCGGCTGATCGTAGGCCGCCGTCAACTCGTCGTTTGACAGCGATATCGTCAGTGGTGGCTCGGTGTTCCCCAGATCTGCTGGGCTGAACATCTGCACGTAGTCATTCGTGCTGAACACGATGTCAGGTGGCTTAAACTGACGGATGTCGTCCGCAGCTGGAGGCGTCTGACAACATCGTATGCTGATGTCGACGTCCTTGGCACTGACGCACTGTCGTGCATCCGTTAACATCGCTACCAGGACATTCTCTCCGTGCGCCCAGAAGCCGTTCCTTTGCAGCACGCTGTAGGTGATGTCTCTGATGTCACTGAGCCTCATCGAGCACTTCACCAGAAAGTGGAAGTTCCTGGTTCCGTCGGTGATGTTGCTGTGCACGTGAAACCGAAACCATCCTGGCTCGTACAGGTTGAGGATGAACGTGACGACTCGGACAAGGGCGCCAGATGGCTCTGTTGTGGAGACATACAGTGGAGACATACAGACATACCCAGCCCACTGCGACCTGGAGGGGAATGAACGGGCCGACACCGTAGCGAAGGAGGCCGCGGCCCTGCCACAGTGGGGGTCCCCGTTGATGTCCGCACCGCGTACCGTGCGGCTGCCCGGGCGGCCAAGGCGTCAGATGGCTCTCCGTCCGGGAGTGGCCCGACGGATGGTGCAAGACCCTGATGAAGGACCACCTACCGGAGCCGCTCCCAAGGAGCACCCCCAGAGGGACAGGGGTGGATGTTCACCAGTCACCAACTGCGCGCCAGCCACTGATCCGGATCAGCGCAGTACATGCACAGAATCGGACGGAATCCCAGCCCGGAGTGCCAACAGTGCAGCAATAAGGCGAGCCGGGCAGGCTGCTGCACCGTCTGCAGAGAGGTGGCAGACACGCCGGAGCATGTCCTGCTCAACTGCCCGGCCCTCATGGGAGTCCGACTGCGACACCGGGGTCCATCTACCCGAAACCCGAAGAGGTCCGGAGCAGCGGAGTGGTGGCGGCCCTTCGGACCGCCGCCAGGCACCTCCAGAGCCGCGAGGCTACACAGGAACAATCCTGCCGGAGGGAGACAACAGCTGCAGCGTCGGCACTGGCTACCATAGGAACTTCCTTGCCCCAGGCGAAACACATGTCCGCAACATGTGAGGAGTCGTGTCGGCCGATCCGTCTCACAGCGGAAATCCCATTAAACGTGATATATGGGACGCCTTTCCATCGGATACGCCCTTTTCCCGTACGGACAGTCTTTCGATCTCCTGGGCAGCCGCTACCTGGTGTTAGCTGCGGCGGCTGACGCCGCGCGGCCAATGGAGACTGCAACGCCTGGTGCCGGTGTGTTTGCTTTCAAACAATGCAAGCGCGCAAACTGAAAACATTCAAGAAAAGAAATTTAATTGTGATTTTGGTGATGCACAGACTACAGAGCAGGTGGCCATACCCGGTGCATGTGCAAGTTTCATTTTCGTCCCACCCTATTAAATACAAACGCGACTCGGCAATGCACGCTGCATAATAGCTATACAGGTAACGCAAGAAAAGTAAAAGTTCTCGATCTTGCCAGGATTCGAACCTGGAATCTTCTGATCCGTAGTCAGACGCGTTATCCATTGCGCCACAAGACCGACGGAAATTTGCGGTCGATCCACAAATCCATGCCTCCGAGCCGCCGGATTAGCCGCCGGTTTCTCCGACCGAGCCGCCGGTTTTTTCTTTCATCAAACGTTTCTGACTGGTACAGAAGCATTAATTACAAACGCGACTCGGCAATGAACGCTGCACACTATACAGGTAACGCAAACAAGTAAAAGTTTCGATCTTGCCAGGATTCGAACCTGGAATCTTCTGATCCGTAGTCAGACGCGTTATCCATTGCGCCACAAGACCGATGGAAAGTCTCGGTCGATCCACAAATCCATGCCTCCGAGCCGCCGGATTACAGGAGCACGCCACTGCTCCCAGCGATGGCAAGTTAGTTGGTACAGCTAGTAACTTCTAAAAAGCTTTACCGATAAAACGAAGTTTCTGCTTATTATAATAAATATGCATAACATTAATGGATTTGGGTATTTCACGAGTATACTCAATTTACAGCTCTAAATAAGAATCAAATACGCAACATTTATGATCACAATATCGAATTACCAGACAAAGCGTTGAGAGGATTGTAAAGCAGCTTCAGTCTATACGCCTTTAGGGTCGCTCCGCTCACCGCCCGGCTAGCTCAGTCGGTAGAGCATGGTACTCTTAATCCCGGAGTCGTGGATTCGAGCCCCACGTTGGGCTAATGGTTTCCTTCCGACTCGTTGATTTGATCCGAGTTTATAACTCAGATTCGTCAAAGTTCTTCATGTTTTTCTTTCATCCAAACTTTCTGAGCGGTACAGAAAGAAGCACTATTATTAAATACAAATGCAACTCGTCAATGAACGCTGCACACTATACAGGTAACGCAAAAAAAGTAAAATTTTTCGATCTTGCCAGGATTCGAACCTGGAATCTTCTGATCCGTAGTCAGACACGTTATCCATTGCGCCACAAGACCGATGGAGAATTTCGGTCGATCCACAAATCCATTCCTCCGAGCCGCCGGATTACAGGAGCACGCCACTGCTCCCAACGATGGCAAGTGAGTTGGTACAGCTAGTAGCTTCTAAACAATCTTTACCGATAAAACGAAGTTTCTGCTTATTACAATAAATGTGCATAGAATCTAATGGATTTGGATATTTTACGAATATACTCAATTTACGGCTCTAAATTCGAATCAAATACGCCAAATTTATGGTCACGGTGTCGAATTAACAGACACAGCGTTGAGAGGAGTGTAAAGCAGCTTCAGTCTATTGATGAAAGAAAAACATGAAGAACTTTGACAAATGTGAGTTATGAACTCGGATCAAATCAACGAGTTGGAAATTAAACACTAGCCCAACGTGGGGTTCGAACCTGCGACCTCGGGATTAAGAGTCCCGTGTTCTACCGACTGAGCTAGCCGGGCGGTGAGCTAGCCGGGCGGTGACCCTAAAGACGTCTCCAAACACTGGCGGATCCAGGGGGGGGGGGGGGGGGGGGCAATCCGGCCATGCCCCCCCCCCAAAAGCCTGGAAGGGGGGGGGGGGCAACATGTCTTTTGGCCCCCCCCCCAAAAAAAAACAAAATAAAAAATATATATAAATAACTGTAATATGAGCCTCAACGCATATACAAAACAATACAATTCCGTGTTCTGTGAAATTTTAAGAAGGAAAAAATGAACACGTTCATAAATAATGATTTCGTCGTCGACGAAGGAATAACTAGACCCACGATCAAGGGCGGATCCAGGGGGGGGGGGGGGGGGGGGGGGCGAACGGGGCCATGCCCCCCCAAGCCTGTTTAAGGGGGGGGGGGGCAAACTATGTTTTGCCCCCCCCAGACGTGAAATTTAATGCATGCTATATTTGCGTTTTTAGAACGGTACTGGGCATCCCAAAATTGCAGCAGTCAAAATCAAGCTAACCTCAGTCAAAAACTGAAAAATTTCGCGCCGCTTCGCGGCATGACACAAGTTTCGCAATTACATATACAAATTTTGAAAATTAATTCCATTAAGTGTCTTGCAGAGGCTCTCCTTGGCGGTAATTGCTGACCCCAGGGCCAACTCTCTTCATAAAATATTATCTATAAAGCGGGCTACATGTTTAGCTTGTCTGCCGAGTTCCGAAAAAGGCGACGCGAACGCAAAGACGCGGACTTCGGCAACCGGAAGCTGTTCCAGCGGTGCCCAACTTGTTGTCCCGAAGAGCTAATAGTGGGGACCAGGCCAGGACTATCTCCCCAAGCCATCTCCCCCAGGCTCCTCCAGATCCACAGGGACCATTTATGCGCGGAAATGTCGGTCTGCCTCTTGCTACTTTGAAACCATTTGCACCGTTACCAGTTGTTTGTTACAGTTCGGTACATAGGTATGTATACAGACTACAGTTATTATTATCATATGTACTATTGAGCGCAGACTGCCACCGGCCATCGTGATTTACTATCCGAGGCTAATGTATATGAAAAACTACCTTCATTTCAACATTTTGCATCATACCGAGATGTGCAACCAGGAAAAGGGGTTACCTGAGGCTTGGCTCCACTCACGGTCTGGTTCCAATATTAAAAATGCGTTTTCCACGACCTAAAATTAAAATGTTCACGCCGCTTCGCGGCGTCACATCAGTGGCCATCGTCATAACGAAGCCATCGTCATCGTCTTCGTTTCGTCGTAACGCTGAATTGAATGAATAACATTTTTAGCTTATTATCCTCTACAAGGCTAAGAAGCTAAAAATGCCTATGTTTCTGGGTTTTATCAGGCAAACCCGAGAAAAAAAAATCGCGCCGCTTCGCGGCGCTAAATAACAAGTACCTACTATAACATGCAAATCCACATTAGAAATGTTGCAAAGGCTTAAATACACGCATAACAAATTGGGGTACATTTTTTTGTCGTCATTTCAGCCGACCCCCCACTCAAAAATTATCGGCGACGCCCCTGGGTACAGCTGACAATTGACATAGTTTTTATCAGTGTAAGGCAATGTCGGAACAATGCAAACTGCAAGCTGACATCTTTCCTTTTTCGATATCCCAAAAGGTCGAAAACCTAAAAAAAAATGGGGAAAAAATCGAAATCGTGTGGTTGCAAAATAAAGTGGCCCAAATCCGGGAAGAAATTCGAAATTGGGGGTAGGTAAGGTCCGCTAAAAAAACGGTTTGCCCCCCCCCCCCCCCCAAAACGGCCGGCTGGATCAGCCCTTGTCTCCAAATACGGCATTGTTGGAGACTCTCTTAATCTATTAAGATCCTACTTTACGTCACGAAAGCAAAAACTTAAATATGATGGCATAATCTCAGATGCAGTTGACTCAACCTGCGGGGTCCCACAAGGCTCCCTTTTGGGACCCCTCTGTTTTTATTGTGCATAAATTACTTACACACAGCATGTAGTGAGGCAAAAAATACTACTTTTTGCTGATGATACAGCCCTGCTATACTCTGCTTCTACATATGCTGACCTCCAAAGTGTCATATCACGTTCATTTCCCAAGATATCTGTGCGGCTATGCCAACAGATTGTCTTTGTCAATACCCAAAACTTTTTATCGACTTAACTCATCACAGGAGACTGAAGTAAATATGAATATTCCAGTCGAAGGCGCTCACTTAAAGCGAGGTATGACGGTCAAGTATCTCGGTGTATTAATTCATGACAACCTGAAATTTAAAACACACATAAACAAAGTGTCAGGCATATGCAGCAGAAACCTTGGTGTTTTATATAGACAGATTCTTACTAAACAGAGAGCTAATAATCTTCCTTTACAATGCATTGATCTTACCCCATCTAACGTACTTTTCAGTCATCTGGGGCTACAACTACCACTCATCTCTCAAACCTATCATTACAGTTCAAAAACGTGCTATACGTCTAATAATGGGGGTTGATCTCAGAACTTCAATTCTCGTCTTTTCCGTGAGCTCCGAATGCTGAAATTAGTTGACTTGGTTAAATATCATATACTCTTAGTTTTACATGACTTCATCACTGGTCGAGTCCCAACCCCAATTACATACAAAATAACCATAGCTCATGCGAATAGACCAACACGACACATACGCCACTTCCAAGAGCATACCACGACTAACGCTGGAAGCGTCACGCCATACTATTGACTCACAAATTATCGACAATATTCACTTTATTGTGCTGGCCCTTTCCTGTGGAAAGATGTCATAGCCACGTTGGTTCCTAATCTGTATGACATTCCCAGATCAAAAGCCTTGTTTAGAAAATGTGTCAAGATTAATTTCCTTGATTCATATTAAGGTACTGCCTGTCTCTAGCTAGGTATGTCATTCGTTAATTTAGCAGCTGTTATTGATGTCATTATGACATTTTATCATTGTGTGTTCAACAGTATATCTAACTTCTTTCCTCATTATATAATGCAAGCTAATGTTTATCACTGTATTCACTTTAGTTGCTTACCCAGTAGTTATATTTTGTTTAACTTGCAACAATTAATTCGGTGCTGCGAGGTGGGGACACAGGAAACATAGTGACCTTTGCCATCCACGTAGTCACTTAAGCCCAGTAAAATAATACATAATATAGCGCTACTCCGGCCAGGTACATTGCTGATTAAAGTACTTTCAAATAATTTAGCCATTCAAATAATTGCCTACCTGAACCCCGTAATTCATCTAATTTATACTATGTAAACTATATGTATAGTATGTATAATATGCAATTGTATAATATTTAATTGTATGTATATGTATAATATAATAAATATGTATAATATTGTATATATTGCGGGGTATGATACTGTATAATATTGGGTATAATACTCTATATTATATCTCATATTTCGTATATATTAATTAGTATATATGTTTCGGCTTTGAATACCATCATTGCTCATGTATGTTTTACTGGGTCTTGTCATGTAATGTTCCTGATGTTGATCGATGTTCCGTTATATTGAATACACAACCGGTGGAATCCGGCAAACAACAACAGCGACCTTCTGACGAAAGGAGCAAGGCTAATGTCCCTTACCACTAATTTTGCGCTACATGTCGTTTAAATCATCAATGGTTGTTGAAACCAAACCCAGACAGAAATGTACGAGTTGATGACATATTATGCATTAATAAGCGCATTATTAAGCTACATCTACAGTTAATTAGGAAAGGATTAGATCCTTCAAAATTAATCCTATTATGTTTCAACTTTCAACTATTTTATTAGTTGCTGTAAGGCTCCACCGCCTAGTTTGTGAATGTGAAGTTAATTACTAGGATTTAGGTACTTGTAAAATCATGAAGTATCTTTTAAAAGACTCCGCGACGGTAAAAAATAATGTGAAAACTGAAAGCATCCAAACTTAGTATAGGCATGGATGGCGCACGCCGCCGCGCCGTGGCGAGAGTTCCGAGTTTATAGCGTATTGAATAAATCGGCAGGAGACATTAATGCAACAAAGAAAGGTATCAGAATATGCTGTGCCGCAGTACAGAAGATAGCATTTTTGCCCAGGAAAGTAGCCCCGCAGCGCAATATAGCCGGAGCCGCAGGGTTACTGTGTGTTTGGTGTGAAGCGTTGGTCTCCTTCGTCTCTTGGGTACCGTGTCCCTAATGATGCCATACATAAAATAGTGCATTAATAAATAGCAAGCATATGCAATAAATGCATCAAATATTATCATGTTCTTTGTTAATTAATGACCAATATCCGATATTTATCCCAGCATTAATTAATTCGTTCGGCGAAGAAATCATACTTAGGTATTAATTCAGCTGCTTCCTACAACAACAAGCAAGCAGGAACAAGCAGGAACATACATAACTGCTTCTGTTTGTATTAACGCAAGGTGGTGTGAAAACTATGATATAAAAACCTACCATGATCAGATGTTCTCAGTGTTTTAATACATAATGCCAAATGCAGGGGCGTAGCTTCTTCAGGAAAGTTGTGTGTGTGTGTGTGTGTGTGTGTGTGTGTGTGTGTGTGTGTGTGTGTGTGTGTGTGTGTGTGTGTGTGTGTGTGTGTGTGTGTGTGTGTGTGTGTGTGTGTGTGTGTGTGTGTGTGTGTGTGTGTGTGTGTGTGTGTGTGTGTGTGTGTGTGTGTGTGTGTGTGTGTGTGTGTGTGTGTGTGTGTGTGTGTGTGTGTGTGTGTGTGTGTGTGTGTGTGTGTGTGTGTGTGTGTGTGTGTGTGTGTGTGGGGGGGGGGGGGGCTGAACTGAGAAGAATCGCTTAAAGTACCATCAAAATCCACAACAAAACATATTTCTCTCCGGATTTGACGCACTTTCTCGTCAAGTTGGGGGGGGGGGGGGGGGGGCTGGGCTGAAGCCCCCTCAACTGAATAGGAAACTACTTCCCTGGCCAAATGCATTTAAATCACAATTAATTTAACTAACGAAGCCAACTGTACCATAACTAGGATATTACCACTTCTAGCAATACATATAAATATTACCTATCATAATATATATTAACTAATTAAATGTTTTGTGCAATCTGAGGGGAGAGTGGGGTATGACGGCCACCATAACTTTGGAGCCTAATTTGGTCAGGCTAATCACGCCAAATAAGACTGATTTTTTGCATGTTACTACCTCAAACACTTATCTCTCAATTTTCCTGAAAGTGAGCCCCTTCTTCTGGTGAATAAATCTGGTATTTGTAATTTTCGAAACGTTTGCATAAAACCCTCTTACCCCATCCCATGGGGTAAGACGGGTTTTCTCGTGGGGTAATAGGGTGTCCCAAAAATACACCTTTTCGTTGGTGCAAGTCGTCAGACGCGTTATCCATTGCGCCAAAAGACCAATGGAGTAATTCGGTCGGAATGGATGAGAGTACGAAGCTACGAGGCTCCACATTCTGATATATTTTCTCATTTGTAAATACAATGCAATCATAGGCGTACCCAAGGGAGGGGGGGGGGGGGGGGGGGCACACGGCGCAATTGCCCCCTCTGAAGGTCCGTACGTGCCCCGTTCGCCGTATGTGCCCCTTTGACCCTTTGCAAATGGGGCCTGAAGAAAATGAATTATTTTTGATTTTTTAAAGAAAAAATGTTTAAAATATGCCCCTCTAAAAACATAGTGGGCCAAATCCGGTGAGTTTTTTTTTTGGTTGGGATACCTAATGCCCACCTGATCAAAAATTGCCCCCTCCTGAAGTGAATCCTGGGCACGCCACTGAATGCAATTCAATATGCATATTTATAGGTCAAGGAGAAATTGTATTATATAAAAGACTACATTAAACACGATCTCTTAGAGACGTCGCTGGAGGTGGTGCTGAGGTCGTTTTTGTAGGTTGTAATTCAACTCAATCTCTTCAGTAGTCAGTATACCTACATGTTTGAAAATATGTACCTTTAAACGAACAAGAGCATAGAAACTTGCGAAATATATAACTATGCTGAAACCAGCTATACATTAATAGTGGCGAATGCTGTCCTCTTCTAAAAATGAAGCATCTGTCGAGTGTCGAGTGTCCGAGTGTGCCCAATTTGTATACAGAACAGAAATCCTTCATTTTAGGAGAGACGCTAGAAGGCACAGTAGGAAGCCCACCAGAGCCTCAACGCATAATTAGCAAGTAACACAATATAGGGGTGAGCGGTGTAAGGTGGCCAGGGTATAGGTAAGACGGCCACCCCCTCTGTAGGCTAAACCACTAACGCTACGAGTGGACAAAAATGAGGACTAGAATGTCCCTTTTCGGCCGCACGACCTCAGCGAAGTCGGGTCAGTTTGCTCCCCGTAGTTAATTTTTTTCTCTCTCGAAAATAACCCTCTCGGTCGGAACTATTTCTATTCTATTCTGTAAGCCTTTGTGTAAATCTCCTTGAAGTTAAAAACTTGACTTCAGCTGTGGTAATTGCATACACAGTCAGTGTTGATTTGTAATGCTGGGCGAATCTTGATTCAATATGGCGTCCGATAAAATTTGCTCTGAATTGTTTTGTCGAATGTGGGGAATACGGTGGCACCGTTTGCTCCGGGTGGCCCGGGTGCTCCGGGTGCTCCGTGCTCCGGTTTGCTCCGGGTGGCCGTGCTACCCCACCAAACCATCAGAGCCTTATAACAAACGTTTTGAAATAATGATATCAAACATCTTGAGTTTAGAGCAGCAACATTTTTGATAGGGACAAGAGGCATTTGTGCATGTCAGTCGGCGCATCACCAACCGCGCTTAAAAAGCGTGACCGTCATATCCCATTAGGGTGTAAATAAAGAAGCTTCTCGTCGGTGCAAGCTTGCCAATTGACACGGCGTTCTTCTTTAGGGCAATAAGAAGCATGCCAAATTTAATTTTGATCCTTTGAGTTTTGGTCCCCCCCGGGCCTCCGTAAGTTGTTGACCCCATACCCAAAAGGTCAAAAATTAAAGTCGTCGTAAAGACCTCCGCTTGTGCTCATTTGAAAGCCCTTATCGAGTAGAGTAAACTTGAATTCAGTCGAAATGCTCTAAATTCAAGTTTTCGTTCTACGAGTCATAAACAGAGCCCAAAACCAAGCATTCAATAGAGCTCTATTGAAGGCTTGCTTTTGGGCTCTGTTTATGACTCGTAGAACGCAAACTTGAATTTAGAGCATTTCGACCGAATTAGAGTTTATTCTACTCGACAAGAGCTTTCAAATGAGCACACGCGGAGGTCTGTATGACGACTTTGATTTTTTTTTACCTTTGGGTAGGGATCAACAACTTACGGAGGCCTGGGGAGGCAAAACTCAAAGGTTCGAAATTAAATTTGGCATGCTTGTTACTGGTCTAGAGAAGAACGCCGTGTTAATTGCCTGCACCAAGCTTGCATCAAGCTTGCACCGACGAAAAAGTGTATTTTTGGGACACCCTAATACCCCACGAGAAAAAAACCGTCTTACTCCATGGGATGGGGTAAGACAGTTTTATGCAAACGTTTCGAAAATTACAAATACCAGATTTATTCACTAGAAGAAAGGGCTCACTTTCAGGAAAATTGAGAGATAAATGTTTCAGGTAGTAACATGCAAAACATCAGTCTTATTTGCCGTGATTAACCTGACCAAATTAGGCTCCAGAGTTATGGTGGCCGTCATACCCCACTCTCCTCTAATATTGCACGAAACGTTTCATTAGTTAATACATATTATGATAGGTAATATTTATAGGTATTGCTAGAAGTGGTAATAGCCTAGTTATGGTACAGTTAGCTTCGTTAGTTAAATTAATTGTGATTTAAATGCATTTGGCCAGGGAAGTAGTTTCCTATTCAGTGCAGGGGGCTTCAGCCCCCCCCCCAACTTGACGAGAAAGTGCGTCAAATCCGGAGAAAAATCTGTATTTTTGTGGATTTTGATGGTACTTTAAGCGATTCTTCCCAGCTCAGCCCCACAAACTTTTCTGAAGAAGCTACGCCCCTGCATTTGGCATTATGTATTAAAGCACTGAGGGCATCTGATCATGGTAGGTTTTTATATCATAGTTTTCACACCATCTTGCGTTAATACAAACAGAAGCAGTTATGTATGTTCCTGCTTGTTCCTGCTTGCTTGTTGTTGTAGGAAGCAGCTGAATTAATACCTAAATATGATTTCTTCGCCGAACGAATTAATTAATGCTGGGAGAAATATCGGATATTGATCATTAATTAACAAAGAACATGATAATATTTGATGCATTTATTGCATATGCTTGCTATTTATTAATGCACTATTTTATGTATGGCATCATTAGGGACACGGTACCCAAGAGACGAAGGAGACCAACGCTTCACACCAAACACACAGTAACCCTGCGGCTCCGGCTATATTGCGCTGCGGGGCTACTTTCCTGGGCAAAAATGCTATCTTCTGTACTGCGGCACAGCATATTCCGATACCTTTCTTTGTTGCATTAATGTCTCCTGCCGATTTATTCAATACGCTATAAACTCGGAACTCTCGCCACGGCGCGGCGGCGTGCGCCATCCATGCCTATACTAAGTTTGGATGCTTTCAGTTTTCACATCATTTTTTACCGTCGCGGAGTCTTTTAAAAGATACTTTGTGATTTTACAAGTACCTAAATCCTAGTTATTCACTTCACATTCATAAACTAGGCGGTGGAGCCTTACAGCAACTAATAAAATAGTTGAAAGTTGAAACATAATAGGATTAATTTTGAAGGATCTAATCCTTTCCTAATTAACTGTAGATGTAGCTTAATAATGCGCTTATTAATGCATAATATGTCATCAACTCGTACATTTCTGTCTGGGTTTGGTTTCAACAACCATTGATGATTTAAACGACATGTAGCGCAAAATTAGTGGTAAGGGACATTAGCCTTGCTCCTTTCGTCAGAAGGTCGCTGTTGTTGTTTGCCGGATTCCACCGGTTGTGTATTCAATATAACGGAACATCGATCAACATCAGGAACATTACATGACAAGACCCAGTAAAACATACATGAGCAATGATGGTATTCAAAGCCGAAACATATATACTAATTAATATATACGAAATGTGAGATATAATATAGAGTATTATACCCAATATTATACAGTATCATACCCCGCAATATATACAATATTATACATATTTATTATATATAGGTATTATACATATACATAAAATTCAATATTATACAATTCAATATTATACATACTATACATATATTATACATAGTATAAATTAGACGAAATACGGAGTAAAATCAGGTAGGCAAAAATCAGGTAGGCAATGATTTGAATGGCCAAATTATTTCAAAGTACTTTTATCTGCAATGTACCTGGCCGGAGTAGCGCTATATTACGTATTATTTTACTGGGCTTAAGTGACTACGTGGGTGGCAAAGGTCACTATGTTTCCTGTGGCTCCACCTCGCAGCACCGAATTAATTGTTGCAAGTTAAACAAAATATAACTACTGGGTAAGCAACTAAAGTGAATACAGTGACAAACATTAGCTTGTATTATATAATGAGGCAAGAAGTTAGATATACTGTTGAACACACAATGATAAAATGTCATAATGACATCAATACCAGCTGCTAAATTAACGAATGTACATACCTTGCTAGACAAGCAGTACCTTAACATGAATCAAGGAAATTAATCTTTGACACATTTTTTAAACAAGGGTTTTGATCTGGGGATGTCATACAGATTAGGAACCAACGTGGCTATGACATTCCACAGGAGCGGGCCAGCACGATGAAGTGAATATTGTCGATAATTTGTGAGTCAATAGTATGGCGTGACGCTTCCAGCGTTAGTCGTGGTATGCTCTTGGAAGTGGCGTATGTGTCTTGTTGATCTATTCGCATGAGCTATGGTTATTTTGTATGTAATTGGGCTAGGGACTCGACCAGTGATGAAGTCATGTAAAACTAAGAGTATATGATATTTAACCAAGTCAACGAATTTCAGCATTCGGAGCTCACGGAAAAGACGAGAATTGAAGTTTTGAGATCAACCCCCATTATTAGACGTAAGCACGTTTTTGAACTGTGATGATAGGTTTAAGAGATGAGTGGTAGTTGTAGCCCCAGATGACTGAACAGTACGTTAGATGGGGTAAGATCAATGCATTGTAAAGGAGGATTATTAGCTCTCTGTATGGTACAAATCTGTCTCTATTTAAAACACCAAGGTTTATGCTGCATATGCCTGACACTTTGTTTATGTATGTTTTAAATTTCAGGTTGTCATGAATTAATACACCGAGATACTTGCCAATCATACCTCGCTTTAAGTGAGCGCCTTCGACTGGAATATTTATATTTACTTCAGTCTCCTGTGTTGAGTTAAGTCGATAAAAAGTTTTGGGTATTGACAGAAACAATCTGTTGGCATGGCCGCATGTAGCCAGACAGATATCTTGGGAAATGAACGTGATATGACACTTTATAGGTCAGCATATGTATGAGCAGAGTATAGCATGGCTGTATCATCAGCAAAAAGTAGTATGTATTTTTTGCCTCACCACAAGCTGTGTGTAAGTAATTTATGTACAATAAAAACAGAGGGGGTCCCAAAAGGGAGCCTTGTGGGACCGCGCAGGTTGAGTCAACTGCATCTGAGATTAGGCCATTATATTTAAGTTTTTGCGTTCGTGACGTAAGGTAGGATCTTAACAGATTAAGAGAGTCTCCAACAATGCCCTATTTGGAGAGTTTCATCAATAGAATATCATTGTTCACTGTGTCGAACGCACGGGCTAGATCAATATAAATTCCCGCTGTTTTTATTTTATCTGTCATATTAGCTGTTATGAAGTCATGAATTCGTGATAATGGCGTATAGGTTGAATGATTTGACCTAAATCCAAATTGGTTGTCATACAGGACGTTATGTTCAGTGATAAACGTCAATAGTTGGTCATACATTATTGATTCGAGAACTTTTGACAGAACCGGTAGAATTGATATCGGTCTATAATTGGAAAACTGCGTACGTATACCAGCTTTGTATATAGGAATTATGAGGGCAAGCTTAAATTGTTTTGGAAAGGTCGATTCTGTAGTGCATAAATTAACAAGATGTGTAAGATGTGTAAGGCATTTGATATGCTCCACGATATAGTATACAGTCGATCATCTTAATGATAATAAACCATTTCTTATTCATGGGTCCCTATGTATTACCTATGTTAATCTTGGTCCCGATTAATACATCCACAATCTGCTACTTCAGCTTGCCTGTGTGGACTGAATATAATACATATTCCTAAGTAACTCTCCAATAACAAAACAATAGCCATTGAGCATCTCACCCCATTTCACCCCTCTGTTACTACACGGATTAGCCATCGCTACCACAACCCCTATTTCCGGCTGCCGACGGTGCCCTGGGTCGCGACGCAGCCCTGCAAAGCAACTGCGCTGGTTATTCAGGGAGGTCTGTTATTGTGTCCGGGAGAGCGTCTGCGGCTCCGGACCCCATCGATTGTCCACAGTGGGCGAGTAGTGAGGCAGCCATGTCCGGCTTATACATCAGCGGTGGCCGACGGGGCGCCCTGCCCGGCCCTCCGACTCCGATATCCTGCCGGCAGCATGTCACGAGTCGGGCGAATAGCCGACAGACTTATATAATACTGCGGCCGGCGGGAACCGGCGGGAACCGGCGAGAACCGGCGGGAACCGGCGGGAACCGGCGGGGACTGGCGGGGACTGGCGGGAACCGGCGGGAACCGGCGGGGACTGGCGGGGACTGGCGAGGGCGGAACCCTGGTGAGAATGGGCGATACGTCATCAGCTGATGTATGATGTCATGCATCACGCGCGTCTGACCTTCTGAGGCCGCAGACAGGGCGATGTCAGGGGAGGAGTGCACGTTATTCGTCTGTTGTGTTATGCATGTACTGCTGATGACGTGTCAGCCATTTGCAGGCCACCCAATATTTCATTCCTTATTTTTGGACACATTGTCTATTTATCGAACTTTACATTAATTCGATGCAATGTCGATGCAAGAAAATTAGTTGTTAGAGTACAATTAATTGTTTTTTCATTTTTTTATTCCATCATTCATGCTTTATTATCGAAAATTTATATCATATACAGTGCATTATACATATATTTCAGAACCTCTTCAAATTATTTTAAAATCGAATGCAACTAAGTGGATTTAATCATGTAGCCAGCGGAAGCATTCTACCAATAAACCACCCTTATTGGATCGGGGACCGAGTGGGTGGTTCTTAAACGTTCTTTCTGGTCATTGGTATAATTTCATTACACAAATAACTATACAAACCTATCTGAATGCTGCCGCCCCGCCCACTGACGTTACCTGACCTTGAACGCGACCGATATCACCGGCCTCAGACCATCCCAGTGCGGAACAACACGATGGATGAGACGGCTTAAAGCAAGTACGTTGAACCGTGGTTGGGTGGGGAAAACCCAGCGCTCTCCCGGCCCACGGATTGCATTAACCAACGTCCATTAGTATCATGTACTCTACTGTCCATTAGTAGAGTACATTACCAAACACAAAGGCTAGGCATCACTAAAGCAACCCGTACAGCTTACCCCGCTCCGTGACACAACTCACCCGAGGGGTGGGGTATGGTATATAATGTGTCGGGGGTTCGAGCATCATTCGTTTATTTCGTTTATTCATTAACACGACACACAGGACACGGCTCCCAATGACGGTGGTGCTCATTCACACGTCACATTCACACGAGGGGAAGAGGTTATGGCTGACACCAATGGGGCAAATCAACCCACTACAAATTATAATGGCTCACCATCAACAGCATAAAATGAGCTGATGATTTTTCTCTTAGAGTCGGAAAACAGATCTAACGCGGGATGTAAAGTTGATAGAGTGTTCATCGCACGGGGAAACCGAAAGAAGAGAGAGGCGTCACAAGATAATTGGTTACAATTAGTAAGGGGTTCTGAAAAAGGCCGGCGTCTACTCGTAGCCGAAGAATGCCACTGTGTTCTGGTACATTGATTCCAAAATAAGCGTCCCGCTGGGTTAGACGACAGTCTGTAGTGAATACCTGCATTCTCGCCATTCCCGGTCGGTCTGGGAGGTAGGCTGTCCGACACACTCTAGTGCTCGGCGGGACAGCCTACACTGACGCTACACTCTGCCTGTATAGGCTGTTCGGCGCAGCATTGTTGTGCACCGTACAGCCTGACCTTTCAGGCGGTTCAAAACGGCCGGTTTTCACCACAAATTAACTGCTATGTCGGCCAACCCAGCGGGACGCTTATTTTGGAACCAATAGTACATACACAGGGTCTTATTCTACACAGTTGGGAGGTGGTGACGCTCAGGGTGAACACCTGAACAAAACCCTCCATTCTTCCCTACAAATCGCCTTCCTCTGTCGTCTGACGAACTCTTCTCCTTCCAGATTGGAGGATGCAGTCACCGGAGTGCCCTGTTGAATCCACCAGCGCAGATCTGCAAACCAGTTTTGTGTCTTTATCGTCCGAACCGGAGCCGCCGGGGGAGGACAGAAGCGAGACCTCACATCTCCCCTCCCCGTCACCATCCCTTGCGGACGCCAGCAACACCGTCACCGTCTCCCTGCTCTCCGACTGCGGACTGCGCAGCGCCCGGCCGCGGCGACTAGTGCACCCTCTGGACGAGGGCATCACCCGCAGCTTCGTCCAGTCGCTGCTCGTGGTCGTTGCCAGCCTGACGGTGGGGATTTGTCTGACTCTGTGTGTGCTGATCGTTTACCCCCTAGCGGCGGCGGGGAGGCGACTAGCGGTGGTTTGCAGTCACGGCCTGCGCCAGTACCCGCTGAAACATCGACTAAGCATCGCGCTGAGCCTGGTGGCGCCACACGACGCGCAGTGGCTGTACGTGGCTGGACCTGTGCAGCCTGTGTATCAGGCGCTGCTCTTCTGCGCCGGGCCGTTCAGCCTGCAGGCGTTCAGGACTGCCGTGGAGCGCCGCCTGCGCCTACAGGCTGCCACAGCGCCAGCCTCCGTCTGCCGCCTGTTTCAGAAGGTGGTCCCGGTGGCTGGCGGGCTCGCCTGGGTCGCTGATGACCAGTTCACTATCGAGGCGCACGTCAGCGCGGGGCCGGAGCTGGCGGGCGCGGCCGAGCTGGGCCGGTTCGTGTCGGCGCGGCTTCTACTGCCGCTAGCCGCTGATCGGCCGCTCTGGGAGGCGGTCACCCTTCCCCTGCGCGTCTCTGGAGAGACCTGCGTGCTGCTGCGAGCTCACCAGGCCGTGTCCGATGGCGTTGGCCTGCTGCGTGTCCTCTGCCACGCGCTGGCCGATGCTCCTCCCGAGGTGGAGCGCGTGAAGCCGACCTTCGGCAGCCTGACCTACTCGCTGAACGTGTTGCGCGCTCTGTTCGTGACGCCTGTGACGCTGACGGAGTGGCTGTTGGCGCCGCTGCGGCAGCGGCGGCCGGTGAAGGCGCAGGCCGGCTGGAGTCAGGCTGACATCTGTCTGGGGTCTCTCAGCTGGGAGCACGTGTGTCAAGTGAAGCACGTGACGCGACAGTCGGTGCACGAGATTCTGCTGGCGATCACTGCAGGCGCCTTCCGGACGGAGTTGAGACGGGCCGGGCTCGCGGTGCCACCCAACCTCAAGGTGAGACATATCAGTGGAGTCGAACTGGGCTTTATTATGTGCTGTGTAGTTATTCGGGCTAACGGCTTAGTATATTCCAACACGCTGTGGTGTATTCCACGGCGCTATGCAGCTATCAACAGTGACACAAATATGCTATACAATGCAATACAAATATGACAGCAAATATAATATAACAGAAAAATATAGACATTTGTAGTCAGCACTTGCTAAAAGCACACACAGACATACAATGTATCTATCTAATACAGTTGAAAGTTAAAAGCTGATAAATATTTATTTATTTATTTATTTCACGTCGTGAGGCATATCCGTTAAATATACGGCTATTACATGCTCGAGTCAAACATTTGCTGGACTTGGGTAGTGGGACAACCCACATACATGCCATACATGATACAGAACACACAAACACACACACACACACACACACACACACACACACACACACACACACACACACACACACACACACACACACACACACACACACACACACACACACACACTGCATCACAGTGGAAACTTTTCACTGAAGTGCCTGCTAAGGATCACGTTGTCGCTCCAGGAGATAGTTTCTGAGGGCGGGTTTGAAACCGGCGTGACTCAGACCACGCAGTGCTCTGAGTCCCGCCGAGGCTCAGACCACGCCGCACGCCGCCACGCAGTGCTCTGAGCAGTGCTGGCGGCAACTCATTATAGTTGGATACCGCCGAGTACAAAAAGCGGCGCCTCCCAGACTCTGACCTGATAGTCGGGGTCACCAGCATATCACTGTTTCGGGTGTCTCTCCTGTGTACATTCCGCCTGATGGTCAAACTAGCAGCAAGGTCTGGCGGCTCAGAGGTAGCTAACATATTGCTAATCAACACGAGGCGATGGTAATTGTACATGTTGTCAGCATGAAGCCAGCCGCGCTCATCAATTACGTCGCTCACATGCAGTGGTGGATCTACGGCTGGGCAAAATGGGCAATTGCCTCCCCCCAAACGAAAAATCGGTAGGCAAACGTATGTTTTTGCGCCCCTCAAAGCTGAAAAATCACGACTTGAAAATCCCGAAACATCTTGAATCTGAGTAAAATGGTTATTTTTATGAAACAAAAAAATCATTTTCAGACAATATATACTGAAATGTTTCATGTCTACCAGCTCTATTGTTGTAGTGAATATATTAATGTGATACAAATCATTTTTCGAAACTACACAAATTTGGGAATTTTTACATGTGATTTTAGACCTCAGATCACGTGATTTTATAATGTGGCCATTTAAAATTCGGATTATTTTTCCTTGCCAGAGTCGACTTCGATACATTGGCCTTCGATGGTAAGACAATTGGACATAGGTTTTTCCTCTGAATATTGTATTTATATTTATTTTATTTGGAAAAATCATGATCACCAGCACGTCTTTCGTAATAACTCAACACACAATTGTGCTAGAGAGCAGGGGTGTGGTTTTATCAAAAGGATTGTGGGTGGCCAAATTGAAACTCCTTGCATGTACGTGCACCTCCTCCCCTACTCCTGATCCAGCAGCAAAACAAAATATTGACGCTTTCATACGTTTACTTCTTGCTGTTAACTGCCCAACACGTTGGTCGACTGGAAAACGGGAACAGCCATAATTGCCTGCAGTTAACGTGAAGATTGCTTTTGTCCCAAAATATTTTAACGCACTATCGCAGAATGCGTAACCATTGCCAAACACGGAAATGGGCAAGTGTACAGATGACTACAATGTGCAAACGGCATTGTGCCAATGTGCCATGCAGAAAATGTAACAAAGGCATTTTCCGTCGGACACTTGCTTTGGCGAACTGAAGACGAATGGAGGCAACAATATTCAAGTGAGGTATTTACTTGTATTTTAAATTCGTAAAATATTGCTCTGGAGTAAAATTGAATACACCTTAGCGCTTACATTTTTCAAGAGCTTTCGATTGCTTTTTTTCCGTTTGTTCCTAGCTATCATAGTTCCCGATGTATTTTTGGGGTTTCTGGAGCAATGTCCTTTTCTTGGAAAAATTGACCTTGAATGACCTGAATATTGACCTGAGCAAAAAATACCCTAAGAACTTCGAATGTCCTTGTTTAGATCTTTCGAATACTTTTTTCCGCGTCTTTCTAGCCCTTTCAGTTTTCGAGTTAGTGGGACTCATTTTGACCCCCACCACCAGGGCGAAGTTGTCTCAGAGGCCCCCGGGGCGTGGGTTAGCAGTTTCTTTGGAACACTTTCCAAAGCTAAGGTGGTCGGGCCTCCCCGCCTTCCCCCAATTTAATGGAAATTAGTAAATGCATGTACATTGAACCCATTCAACAATTTCCAGTTATGGAGTATAACAAGGTTTGAATGAAAAACTACTCAGTTTCTTGACAGCTTATGCCATGGCAAAACAAACTCTTATTCTCTGAAAGCAAAAGTGCAATCTTAACGGCTGGGAAGAGATCAATCTGATACTTGGTAAAATACCTCACCACCGTTAAATCGTTTAAATAGTGACAGCTGGTGTTCAGCGAAATCCGGACCATAAAACATTTTAGTTATTTATTCTATACATTTTGATTTTTGAAACATGCTGTTGATCGTGGGTGCCGAAGGACTATATTGTGGGTGCCGTTTCAACTTTGTGGGTGCCCTGGCACCCACGAAGTTGAATTTTATACGGCATTAAATGTGTCTCGTTGAGCTGCATTAAATGATGCATAGCATGACCCCAGCAGGTCACTCTGTGACCTTGAGGTTGATTTCCCAAATGACCTGGCTTGATTATACAATAGATAATTTGCCGGAATTTTCACCTTATTTGGCAAAGTTGAACATTTGTTTTTATCTCTGGAAAACACTTTTAGCTATTTGTACAGCATTCTCAGTCTGGAAATAGGGATGATAAAATTTGATGTCTTGAGGACCCACAGACGCCTCTATCGTCGAAATATTGAATTATGTCATCACGTGATCTTGATCTTGACTGAGGGGAATATGTTGTCACGTGATTCAAAGGGCGTGCACCCTCCTATTCCACCTAAGACGAATCACGAATTTTAACTGAGAACATAACGGAATCACGTGACCTGACCTGAGGTCAGTCACATGCCAAAATTTCGACACTTTTCCATTCGAGTTCTAAAAGAAGATTACATTAAATTAATTTGTGGTTAATGACTATTATATTCTGATGATACATAGGTTTATACACAGATAACAGCAGACCTGGATTTTACACGAAATATTCAGCCTCTTATTTTAAGCACAGCAGTGAACGACGGTGCTGGACTCGCATTTTCACGAGCCGAGACATACAAGTGTATCAGCTTAACAGCTCCGTTTAAAATTTCGGCTCTAAAATAAGAGGTCTAAAATTTCGTGTCAAATCCAGGTTTCTTGTTATCTGTGGTTCATATAATCCGAATTATGTATATGGGAGATATCGCCCGAAGAAAATTAAACCTTTGGGCGACATTAAAGAGGTGCATGAGGCTATAACTCGAAAACCGTTGGACGGACGGGACTGAAAGAAATTCTTACAGCGTGAATCTCCGGCCCAAATGACCCCCCAACACCTAGTTCAATCGAAATACGAGAAGTAGGATGTTATGGTTTGGTCGATCCGACGTGGGCTGCCCCCCGGGTGGTCTCTGAGCAAGTGACCTTGAAGTCACAGAGTGACTACAAGACTGATGTTATATTTTATTTAAAGCAGGTCGATGAGATAAGCATAATGCCGTTTATTTGAGCTCTCTAGCACAATTACGTGCGAAGTTATTACCAAAGACGTGCTGTGCTGGTGACCATTATTTTTCAAAATACAAAAATGTAAATACAATATTTAGAGAGAAAAAACTATGACAATTTTTTAAACATCGAAGGCTTTTGTACAGATTTCGATTCTGGCATGGACAAAATTCCGAATTTGAAATGACCACATTTTAAAATCACGTGATTTGACCTGAGATCACGCGTTGAAATTCCAAAATTGTATAATTTTCAAAAAATGATAACATCATAATAATCTATTGTTACTGATCATTCTGATGATATATAGCATTATATGACTCGCATGATTTAGATGGGAGATATTGCCCGCTGAAAATTAGAGTTTGCTTGACATTACAAAGTTGCCCGAGGCTATAACTCGAAAACCATTTGACGGACAGGGCTGAGAAGTTCACAGCGTGAATTTACAGTCCAGATAGCCCACCACGTAGTTTGATCGGAATATGAGATGTAGGGTGTTATTTCGAGATATTTTGGTCGATCTGTCTTGGAATTCCCCAATTGTCCAACGAAAAATCGGTAGGCAAACGCATGTTTTTTCCCCGCCCCCAAACCGTTCCGGTAGGTTGTGATTTTTGCTCCGGGAAGGCGTGATTTATCCCTCTCCCACGCTCAACGACTCTTTCGCGCTGACGACCCGACGCCTTGCTTGTTTCACAGGCCGAGGGCGGTGCCCGGCGATGTGAATGCGGTACCGGATGTGGTTGGTTTCCCTTAAGTTCCGTGACGGATGTTATTTCGTATGCAAACTGCATTTGTCCCAATTCAAATTTCGTTAGGCAATATATTTTCTTAAAGGGAAATATTCACATTTTTCCACAAAAATGGAGTTATTACTTGAATTCGATAGCCGAGACCAAAATATATTGTAAATTGATCACATGTTGCATATAAACATTCCTACCGAAATATATTTCAAGTTATACTGTTGATAAGCGATCCACGCTTATAACGGTCGGTACTCAGCGAGTACTCGGAAACGAATTCAGTAAATTAGCCTTCCTATACGCATTGCTATTTATCATGCAGGTATGCAATATGTTTCTTGCACTCTATCTTTTGCGAATATATGCCAAATTTGTATGATCAATCAACAAGCATTTGAAAAACAAATGTATTGAAATCGACAGTTTAGCTTGGCCCCGGACGGCGACCTATTTAGTGTATGCGATTTGTTGAGAAACAAGAGGTATTCAACGTTGAACAGA
Source organism: Chirona hameri (assembly GCA_036785665.1). Classification (NCBI taxonomy): domain Eukaryota; kingdom Metazoa; phylum Arthropoda; class Thecostraca; order Balanomorpha; family Balanidae; genus Chirona; species Chirona hameri. Next base: position 54,043 of record JAXIVJ010003295.1, read on the forward strand.
TTGATACAAAAGCGCCAGATATGTCGCGTTTCGCTAGTGGAGGGAAAACACCCATCATGAACTCCGAAAGAAGTATATGTACTTGCTTTTTAATTTGTCCAAACTTCCAACTTTGAATTAGGGAATAATTTTATTTAATTCTTAAATTTAGATCACATCATTGTTATACCATAACGGAAGCCTAAGAAATTGTTGCTAACAAATAAAAAGGTGAATATTTCCCTTTAGTTGAAATTAAGGAATATTTTGATTAAATTATTCATATCTCGTTCATACACGGAATACGGAATTATAAACCTCACTATTCCGATCGTTTCCCTGTGTACTCATGCCTGTACCTTCCCTTTAGTTGAAATTAAGGAATATTTTGATTAAATTATTCATATCTCGTTCATACACGGAATACGGAATTATAAACCTCACTATTCCGATCGTTTCCCTGTGTACTCATGCCTGTACCATGCTATGTACTTTCAGCTCCTACTTGCTTTATGTCCCGATATTTCACATTTTTCACCATACCAGGTCTACGATTTCCACATCATCTAAAACCAGTCCGTTCTGCTCTTTTTTCATCCGTATGCGCGTCGCAGGATGTATTCTGCCTTCTCTCTTCCATATCCATCCATCCAGCTGTCTATATGTATATTGGGCCTTTCTCGGGCTGTGTGGCATTATTAGCGATTCAGCGCACCAATGCGACTCGGCGAGCGCCTCTCCCCAGTTAGTGGGATTCTGATGGCATTATTAGGGATTCAGCGTACCAATGCAGCTCGGCGGGGGCCGCCTCTCCCCAGTTAGTGGTATTCTGTCAGAAACTTCGTTATCTCCGCGGAGATGAATAGGACGCGCCGACGTGACGCGAAATATGGCACGGTCGCATTGTGCGCCGCCGATGTGCGCGTGCGTGCGTGCCGAGCCGCGGGTGGGGCGGGACCTGGTGTTGACCAAGCAGAAACGCGTTAGGGAGACCATCCATACTATAGGACTCCCGGCTCATCGCCCTTTGTGAAGGCGCTAATTAAGCGTGTATGTATTCTGTTATTACACATTGCGTGCGACGAGACCCGTGATCGCCGCCCCTTTGTGAAGACGCTAATAAGGCGTGCTACGTATTCCCTTATCGCGCATGGCTAGCGGTGGCAGAGACCTGGGATCAAAAGCGAGCGTGTCTCGTTGATGAATGGTGCACAATTCAGGGGGCAGTAGGGCAAACTGTTGACCGATGTGACGTCACTGTAATTTGTGACAGACTACCGAGGTTGACAGAGTAGGTGATGAAGCTGGATGTGGCAATACTGTCAATACTGGCAATAGCCGTTTTCACGAAAGATTTTGGGTTTGGGGCGATTGGGACGTTTGGGGCGTTTGGGGCGTTTGGGGCGATTTGGGACGTTTGGGGTAAATGGGTCTATAGCTCGTAAGAAAAGGGCTTTTCCAGGTGATTTTTGGTATCAATCGCAATCTTATGAATTAATGCATTTTTTTAAATTCCATTTGAATGATAACACCATACTTTACTAAAAATTAACAATTTCATCTTAAACTAGCTCTGGTGTTGCCAGATGGCTGGGGTGTTTCTGCGACGCCATCTTGCTCGAATCCCGGAAGTGGCTGGTTCGGGAAATGGTCCTATTTTGGAACGACATGATTTTCAGGAATAATAGCTCATTTCAATGAAAACTAGATGAATTAGTCCATTCATATTAGCCGTTTTCACGAAGGAATTTGCGTTTGGGGCAATTGGGGCGTTTGGGGCGCTTGGGGCGATTAGGGACATTGAGGCGTTTGTGGTAAATGGGTCTATAGCTTGTAAGAACACGGCTTTTCCTGGTGATTTTTGGTATCAATCACAATTTTATGAATTCATATATAAGTATATGCTCTTGCAATGCAATATTTACCGTTAGTTTGCTTCGAATATTCCCATTCATGAGCAAATCTGTCAATTTTGGGTTGTGTTAGTTCCTTCTACAAAACTTACCGAAAACGCCCCAAAGAGGCTAAACAGTATACTAGATAATCAGCTTTGATTAAATCAAATACGCAATTGACAGTTAGTTAGGGCAAAACTGAAGATATTAATGGCAAAGAAATATAACATTATGATGCAAAACGCAATCAAATGTCAAAAGCATATACAGATCTTAATTCAACGTCACTCCGTCCCGCTGAGATCGTCCAATTTAGAGCGGTAACTTCGTTGGTTTCCGAAAACCAGAACAATCCTTACGCATTTCGAATCACAACAAATGCTTTTGATTTGATTAATTGATTAATTGATGAATCTCACAAAAAGCTGAAAGTACCTCAGAAAAAGCATATATAAACCCATGAAACATGTGGGCTTTCTGGAGCCATTGGTACTGAAAACTCAAAAATGGCTGCTCTAGATCGAACGGACGCCATTGGTGGACGCAGACCACGGCTCTGCGCATACGCAGCGTGACGTCAGGCGACCGGCCGGCTGGTCGCCATGGTGACCACCCGGCCGGCGCCGGAGCCACGTGTGCAACGTGACGTCAGGCGACAGGCCGTCCCGTCGCCATGGTGGCCGGGTGTGGGGCCTGCGCAGAGCCAGCGCAGAGCCGGAGCCAGCATTCCCGTCATCTTACAACAAATGATCAAAACGAAATCGCTAATTATCATTAATCTTTGCTTTCAAAGGTGAATATGACTGAAAATATGAATGGACTAATTCATCTATTTTTCATTGAAATAAACTATTATTCCTGAAAACCATGTCGTTGCAAAATATGGTCATTTCCCGAACCAGCCACTTCTGGGATTCGAGCAAGATGGCGGCGCACAAACACCCCAGCAGTCTGGCAACACCAGAGCTAGTTTAAGATGACATTAGCCCCGTTTACATAGCAATTTCAAAATAGTGGAACATTGTTCACTAATTGTGGAACATCTTCCATTAAGCTCGTTTAAGTAGATATCACCACTACACCAGACTGAAATTTGATCCAATTTGCTCAAACATGGTGTAAGAGTGATCTTGGTTCCTTTTATTTCGAAATCGTGCTTTATAAGTACTGTTAACAGCACAAACATCCAGAGCAGAGTATTTTTTCTTCCGACATTTTGACCTTCATTTGGTAGCGTAGCAGTTTTTGCGAAGACTGCTACGCTTCCATATGCGCAACCGATTTACTTTTTCCGACGGCAGTTGCCGCTTTTTCGCGAATAAGAATTAGAGCTGCAAGATCTCCGGAAAGTATCATACCGGTACCATACAACAACACAACCAATAACACAATGTTCCGCCAATATACCGGCGCTGTCATTAGTATTTTGTCACACATATGTTCGCATGCCGCATAGTACATGCCGCAGGCATCTAAATAGTGCTTGCGGTGCCTAAAAATGACCCGCTGTGTCGTGCACCGTACCGTAAGTCATACAGCTCGAAACGTGGGAGGAGCTTATTTTAGCCAAGTTAGCGGGCACTTATTTTCGCGACCAGCACCTGACGTGAATTCTATATAATACGACGGAAACAACACCAACAAAGGCAATACCTAGGCTGCAACAACCATACGACCAATGTGATACATAACAGCAGACGGTAAATTGACGCACTGGCGCCGTAATCGTGATCATGTGATGGTGAAAGATCACGATCACGATCTTCGTGCTCCACTATTAGTGACCAATGTTTCACTGTTTTGAAACTGCTATGTAAACGGGGCTATTGTTAATTTTAAGTAAACTATGGTGTTATCATTAAAATGGAATTTGCAGAAAAATAAATAAATTCTTAAAGTTGCGATTGATACTAAAAATCACCTGGAAAAGCCGTTTTCTTACAAGCTATAGACCCATCTACCCCAAACGCCCCAATCCCACCAATCGCCCCAAACGTTCCAAACGCAAAATCCTTCGTGAAAACGGCTATTTTCAGTCATATTCACTTTTGAAGGCAAGAATGAATTATAATTAGCGATTTCGTTTGGATAATTTGTTGTAAGATGACGGGAATGCTGGCTCCGGCTCTGCGTTGGCTCTGCGCAGGCGCCGCCACCCGGTCACCATGGCAACCTGCAGGACCGGTCACCGGACGTCACGTTGCCCACGTGGCTCCGGCGCAGGCCGGCTGGTCACCATGGCGACCGCCCGTCCGATCGCCTGACGTCACGTTGCACATGCGCAGAGCCGTGGTCTGCGCCCAGCAATGCCATCCGTTCGATCTAGAGCAGCCATTTTTGAGTTTTCAGTACCAGTGGCTGCAGAAAGCCCGCATGTTTCATCGGTTTATAAGTGCTTTTTCTGAGGTCCTTTCAGCTTTTTGTGAGATTCATCAATTAATAAATTAATCAAATCTAGAACATTTGACGTGATTTTTTGCTTAAATAAATGAGTTGTTCCGGTTTTCCGGTTTTCGGAAACCAACGAAGTTACCGCTCTAAATTGGACGATCTCAGCGGGACGGAACGACGCTGAATTAAGGCCTGCCCATGCTTTTGACATTTTATTGCATTTGTCATCATAATACTATATTTCTTTGCCATTAATATCTTCAATTTTGCCCTAACTAACTGTCAATTACGTATTTTATTTAATCAAAGCTGAATATCTAGTATACCTTTTAGCCTCTTTTTGGGGCGTTTTCGGTATGTTTTGTAGAAGTAACTAACACAACCCAAAATTGCCAGATTTGCTCATAAATTTGAATATTCAAAGCGAACTAACGGGAAATATTGTATTGTAACAGCATATACTTATACATTAATTCCTAAAATTGTGATTGATACCAAAAATCACCGGGAAAAGCCGTGCTCTCACAAGCTATATACCCATTTACCCCAAACGCCCCAATCGCCTCAATCTCCCCAAACACCCCAAACGCTCCAATCGCCTCAAACGCAAAATCGTTCGTGAAAACGGCTAATAGTGTGCTGCTCCCGAATTTGGTATTCCACTAATCGTCACTAAATTTGGACATTAAATTCGTGATAGGTATGCTACATTATAAATGATTTCGACATCTACTTATTGATGACTGCTAGCCGATCATTTATCCAAATAATACTCCAAAATTATGTTAAACTCCAATTCAATTTCGAAGTTAAGCTTTGTTCAAGATATGAGTTCCCTTTTGTGAAGTTTAATTATTTGGCTTCATACTAACCAAAGAAGAAGAAGAAATATTGATAATATTTAAATAAACATAACCTGGGTAGTAACTGCAATAAAATCATAACCAAAAAGAAACAATTCAAACATGTTTTTATCATGGTTTCGCGTTTTAACGTGGCTTTATATTTGAACCTTTGCAAAAATTGTGCATGCATTAATGCAAATATTTGAATATTCGTTCGAGACAAAATGACGAACGCTTTCCTAAAATCAGCTAGCCTGTTTCATACCAAACTTTCTTCAAAAGAACGTGGTTATTATGCAGTGCACCACAGCAGCGGCGGAGTTCCCTATACACTTGGTGGGGCCACTGCCCACCAACATTGGTTTTTGCCCCACCAACATTTATTTTTGCCCCACCAACGTTAAAAGAAGCTGGAGCTGGCCAATATACTTGCATAAGTAACATCAACTACTTCTGACATATCTTTAAAAAAGTAAACGCAATCAATCTGAGGAAGGGCTGCTATTGCTATATCTTTAACATTTATTTAACAAAAAATAGGGGATGATTTATAATGTAATAAATGTATAACATAAGCACAATATGGTACTAGCAACTTCACCATTTTCATCAGAAATTCTATCATGTTTGGAGCACCTTCACAAATGTTGCTTGTTGGCTTTATAGCTAAGCCGGAAACTACAGCAGCTTTACATTTATATTAACCCGCGCACTGCAGGAGGGGCGGGGGGGGGGGGGGGGGGGGGGGGGGGGGGGGGGTTGATTTCCGCCCCCCTCAGATTTGTCAAAGATAGTGAAAAAACAGGGGCGCGCAGCGCCGCCGGGTTTTGGCACACCTGTTAGGACATCAATTGCACATACTTTGAAGAAAAAAATAACCTCGGGTCATCTCAGGTCAAGTCACCAGACCAGGGCAAGTGACCCCACCTCCAAAAATGTTTGCAGTTGTGCCAAAGCCAGAGTTTTCCCCCGATCAGTTTGAAATTTACAGGATGTCATGAGGGCATAAGTACTTACAATTCGATGATCTTGGAATTTTGATATCGATGACCTAAGGTCAGGTCAATTTCGTAACCTCCCCATAATAAGTCAATGGGGAAATATATAAATGCTTCCTATTTCAAGGATATGAATGATATTAGTCCAATTACTTCTGGATCATGTTATTATAAGATATTCTTGATAAAACAAATGTAAGTTGTGCTCAGTGACCCCTATTGGGTCATTTGAGGTCATGCGAGGTCACCATTATTTTTTTTGGTCAATAACTCCCGACATAATGAAGATAGAGAAGTAAAACAGACATCAATGTGTTTGTCTCGTCGAGACACGTCTTACTATATGCAACATGCCCTACTTGGGTCACCACTTGACCTTGACCTGAGGTCAAATTTTGAAGTTAATTTAACAAAATTACCATGTATATCATTCAAAGCGCCTTGACAAGATAAACATAATGGCGTGAACAGTTTTTTGTTATCTTTGTTACGTAAAAAGTTAATAGCGAAAAACGATTTAGCAAAAAAGCTGATTTTTTTCCTTTTTTGACCTCTGGAGCCTGAATATTGACCTGAGATCAAATTTAAGGACACTTTACCGATTGCAAATTTTACTGGCTGGTGTTTGCTTTTTTCGGTGTGTTTCTAACTAGCATAGTTTTTTAAAGATATATATGAATTTCTGGAGCAATGTCCTAAAACAGGGAAAAAACGGGAAAATTTGACCTTTGATGACCTCTGGTGACCTCAATTTTGACCTGACCTAAAACAATACTGAAATACTTTCGATAGAACATGTATCAAGTTATCAAATGCCGTTTTCCGCTTCTCGCTAGTAGCGTAGTTTTCGAGATCTCAGGGGGGGGGGGGGGGAATCAACCCCCCTGCAGTTCGTGTTCGGCGCAAAGCCCCTGGCAGTGCGCGGGTTAACCCGCTAGTTACGGGGGGATTTTTTGCCCCCCCTCCCGTTATTTTGCAATAACTCCTAAAAGAACACTGGTATCGTCACCAACCTTGCAGTACCTTCTCTCACATCAAATCTACACATGCTGGCAAAAGGAAAAATATGAGCTTATGATAGGTCAACCGGGAATGACGTCAGAGTGATGTCATGTTCTTCGGTTTTTGTTGCAAAATAATGGTTTTTGCGGAAAACGCTGTCAAAGGTACGATGTTTGAGATAGACTCAATTGTCTTAAATCAAATTACTGACAATAGACCGGGCTATGAAACTGCTATCTCGGATTTTCAGTTTTTTTTTTAAATTCAATATTTTGAGAAATCCATAAAAAAAAATCAAGAAAAAATCAGAATTATAAAAAAACGGAATATATGTGATCGAGACGTGTGCGGTGAATATGTGTACCAAATTTGAAGTCAATATCTTTAAAAAATGACTGACTTATGACCTTTAAATGACAAAAATCGACCACCTCTCACAGCATTACTATGCATAAAAAACACATTTCGTTTTTGCTTTTTACTTCTATTTATATGGAACAAACAATGTTCTAAGGTCATTTTTCGCGTTCTAGAGAAAAAACCCCATAAACATGTGTTACAACGCCTAATGACCGTAATCTGCAGTTTGACCTCGTGACCTCGGATGACCTTGACCTGACTCATGGTCATAAACAGTTTAGAAAGGTACTTAGAAGTGTCAGACACACGAATCATACCGATTTATCGACAGCTTATGCGTTTAATATCGCAATTTTACGCGACAATTCCATCCATCTAGACCTTTTGACACGGTCAAACATTTTGTACTTGACCTGACCTGTGACGTTATCGATGACCCCGAAGTCAACAATATTATGTTTCCCTCAATAAATTTACCAGGGCTATCGAATGCCGTTTGAATTTTTACATTCGGTCAAATAGTTACGGAGATCCGAGGGGGGGGGGGGGGGGGGGGGGGGGATAGCCCCCCCCCCATTAAGTCGCGTTATGAAATATACCCCAGTAACTCGCGGGTTAAGCAAATGCGCTCAAATCTGGCAAAGTTTGTGGAGACTGGAATCAATCATAAATGGTGTCACCAAACTTTGGTTATCACCAACACACCTTTGCATAAACACCAAAATGTCAAAGAGCACAAGGAGTTTCAGAAAGTAGCAATTATGTGGCCTAGTGCCTTATCCTTGTCCAGCACCATCATAAACCTTCGTAATAGTGGATGTGACTTGGACTGACAGGTGGGTGCACACTCAGTTAGTTGGCAAATACCATGAGCACCAATGAATGAGACATTTCTTATTACATTGGGAAAAAGCGTATCAAAATTTTAATTGTCAGAAAAACATCTGTATTGCATGCAAGCGAAATACAAATTTAATGCAACGCAAACCAGAAATCAACCAATGATGAATACTCAAACATCTTGGCCAAGAAACTATTATAAGATAACCATAGGTATGCCTATCCTAGGATATTGAGGAAGCGAAAATACAGATTTAAAGGATACCTTATACCCTTTTCATCTACCAGCCGTCAGCAAAAAGTTTCAGTGCGCAGATTTTGTATCTGATGAGTCGATTCCACAAAAACCTCAAGAGCTACATATTTCACTTAATAATAGATATTATAGACAAATATAGGGCAATATGTTTAACGAAAAATCAGGCAATGGCAAATGCCAACATTTGTATTGTAATTTTAAATGTTGTTTTCAATATTAAAATCACAATTTTCAAGACAAAGACAAAGCTATTTATAAAAACGCATTTACAAGTCTGTTTTTAGTTGAGACAAATCCTGCGTGAATGTTTCGTAAAATTGTGTCTACTGGCCGCATGCTGGCCGCATAGTATATACCTACAGACATCTATGGCATCATGCAACACAGCTCGCCCATGTATGAGAATCCTGGAGAGTCTTCCTCAGGTTTTTATAATTTTGACTTTTCATTCTGAATCTGACTCGCAGGGCTGGCTTTGCTCTTGTTAATAATTCGGTTGGTTCAGGTTAGGATATGTTTGGTTATGTTAGGACATGATTGTGTTAGGACTTAAGCTAGTTTTGGTTTTGGTAGTTTTGGAGTTTAGGGAGTGTAAAAATGGACAGTGTGCGGAAATGGATTAATTTATATGTTGATTGTAGTGTTTTGGAGTATATTTAAATATTTACAATTACCTATGTCCATGAAAGTGCATTTTGATTTATTGTAAGACAATTAGCGGCTTTTTGGAGTTAGCGTGCTGCGTCACTCGATCTCCCAGGTGACGTCACACGCTGGTGACGTTCTACCGGGACTCACCCAAGTGTCTTAACATATTTCATTTTTCCCCACCAACTTATTTGGAAAAAACTCCACCCATGCACCACACGATGTGTCTGATAGCATATCCGGCTATGCATAGGTGCATGTTTTTCCCAATTATGCCACACAGTTTACCATTACCCTTTAATATGATTGGATCTGACGCCAAAACAACAAATAAGAGGTAACTGCATGTATCACTGTATATTGCCAATGTCATCCAATCTGATTGTGATGCCAATTACCACAGTCATTATTGAGTTCACTGCTTAATTGTTGAATACCGTAAGGCATTCCGTGATTAAATAAATGAAGACGGTCATACATCTCACATCACATCAAACAACTCCCCGACTCGAGCGACCGTGCAGCATGGAAACGGCAAAAGCAGAATGTTCAACGACACACTAACTCGACAGGACGAGTGAGCAGGTACATACCTCTTTGTACTTTTCAATGTGTCATTCGACCTCTCATAATGCCTTTGTATCACACCAGCATGCCATCACGTATCATTTCAACTCACAGCACGCATTACCCAAAACACAGAGACCACCTCCTCTTCTAGCGTCGGCCGAAGATGTTGAATCCCTGATTGACGGTCTGCGCCTGCGCGTTGGACAGGTTGATGTTGCCGAAGGGGCTGTTGAGCTGCAGGTTGCTGGCCAGCGCCACGCCTCCCGATAGAGAGACGCCGTTCGGGTTGTTCTGGTTCTGGTTGACGACATTGGCGTTCACCTGGGTGATGCCAGTGTTGCCCTGCTGTCCCTGTATGACGTTGGCGTTGGCCTGCGTGTTGGAGCGACCGCCGCCCCTGCCACCCCTGAAGGGGCCGGTGAGGAAGCTACCAATAGCGTTGACGAGGCGGGGCCTTCCACCGCGGCGCCGCCCTCCGTTGAGGCGCCTGCCACCCCCGCCCCGGAACCTCTGAGGAGCTGCTTCACTCGCCACCAGCATGGCCACCAAGACCAGGACGAAGAGGGTCCGAGCAGAAACTGCAGACACACGATCACGAACGTCAGGTGAGGTTTTCATTCAGTTGTAAAGATGGAGCTAAGATATGTCATGCAACTGTCATACTATTTCAAACAAGAAACGACTATGCGAGTCTACGATCATGGGTATTACTACTATCAATCTACGACGAATTCAAGAGAAATTCAGATTCACCGTAAACAAACAAACATTGAAGTGAAGCCGAAATTCAGAATGACGTCTTCGGCTGATTTTGAGTCGTTTATTCGCTTTAATCGCCGCCTTTGCCAGTTTTCTACCTTCTCCGAGTACTCACCCATACTGATGTGCTGAAGCGGAGAAGCGGTGTGGTGAGGGAGAGAGGGAGGAGGTCTGACTGGCGAGGTGGGGCCGACGCGCCGTTTTATCTGCGCTGCAGGGCCGCAGCCGAGCTCACCCTGAAATGACTCGCTCGGATGCCGACTCCGGCCGACAGGGCGTGGCCGGGCGGAGGTGAGGGGGCGGGGGACCTGCCCCGCCCCGAGGACCGTGAACAGGACACCAGAACTCGACTGCCCCGGAAACTGGGACAGTCCGGACTGGCCCGGACTGGTCTGGCGAACTCGACACGGAAGTTTGTTCGAAGTTCCGCCAAGGATCGTGTTCGTTTAATTAAGATGGCGGTCTTGATGCATTAAACGGTTTGGAGAAGCAATTTCCACTTGCCTTGTAAGTTTATCCAAGGAGTATGGGCTTACATCAATGCAAAGGGAGAGAACATAGCTGAGTGTAAAGAAGCAAGCGGCAAATGACAGCGGCGTGTTTTTTTTAAGGAAAATCATGCACATACATACATACACACATCAAATACAGCAGGGCCTCCCGTATGGATTTTGGACTGGGTGGGCATTTTGTCGACGCGAGCTTAGATTATGGGGAGGGGGCACCGGCGGCTCCAGGGACCCATTTAGCCCTGGGGGGGGGGGGGGGGGGGGGGGGGGGGGGTGTACATGATTTTTGGCACTCCCTTTTGCTCCAGTCTCATTTCCTCGTGATAACCCTACGGTCTGATTCAAATAACAAAATAGTGCTCCAGCTTTCCAAAACCTAAAATTCAGCCCCTCTTGGCGGCGCAATTGTTATATGGCTGGCATTTTCTTCTCAATATTAATACTTGTGACGTTTCAGGACAGTTATGCGCAGATTTTTCTTTTAGACCCTACATTAACACAATCTTGCTTGTTCACCTTGCAACCGACGAAGATTGGCAGCGCCCCAAGCCGCTTGGAACATTTAGGGTTATCAAATAGTAATCATGTATCAACTTACAACCTAGTATAAAGGGAGCTAAGCCGCGGTTGTACCAGTCTATGATGTTCGTAGGCATTATTTTATTATATTAAAATGCATTCAATAGCGGTTTTCACGAAGGATTATTGCGCTGAAAAGACTCTAAAAAGTTTCTGAAAAGTTTGTAAAAGTTTTGGTGTAAAATTATTGGTATACAAGAAGACTTTTATACTTAAAACTCTTAAACTAAGACTTTTATACTAAAACTTTCTAGAACTTTTCAGAAACTTTTCAGATTTTTTTTCCAGCGCAATAATCCTTCGTGAAAACGGCTAATGTCCATTTTATATCAAATCTCTGAATCAAATACATTTATTATTAAAGAGAAATGCCGAAATAACTACTTTTTATTTTGTTTTCAACAATAATTTCTGAGGCTACCGTTATGTTATACAACTGATGTGATCTAGATTTAAGAAATGAAATAAAATCATTCCCTTATTCAAAGTTGGAAGTTCGAAAAAATTAAAAGCAAGTGCATATGCTTCTTTCGGAGTTCATGATCGGTGTTTTCCCTCTACTATTGGTAACACGACATATCTGGGCTCTGGCGCTTTTGTATCAATCTGTTCAACGTTGTTGAATTACCTTTCAACAGATCGCATACACTATAAGTCGTCACAGGGGGCCAAGTTAATCCGCCGAATGTTTCTCGGTTCTCTAGGATGTTTATTGATTGATTACGGAAAAACGGTTCAGATAAATGTTTCATGAGTGCATTACAATGTATTGAATACCTGTATGTTGAAAATTCGTGGGGAAAACATCCAATTTGTAATGCATCGCAGGGGCGTAGGTTCCTATTTAGTTGGGGGGGGGGGGGGGGGGGGGGCTTCAGCCCCCCCCCCAACTTGTGGCTCAGCCCCCCAACTTGTCAGTCAGCCCCCAACTTTACAGAATAAATATTAGACAAACAAAACAGTATGAAAGAAAAAGGAAGTGAAAACAAAACAGATTAACATATTACTTATTATATAAACTAAAGATCAACACTATTTATTGACAACCAGGCAGCCTAAACAGTAAACAACCCATGTACACACACATTCAAATATGTCACTTTATGAAATATGTACATGGTAAAATGAGCAAAGCAAGACATCCCAATTTGGTCTTGGTCCTGTTTAACGAACAAGCATCATAATCCACCTTCACATTAGCGAAAGGTGTGCTGATTTTGAGTACAATTATGGTTATGCAAATGACTATGAGAAATAAAACAAATATTATTTGACCATCTCACAGTACACAGATCATCATAGGCTGGAACAAAAACATGAATGATCATGGGTCAGTGTCCTAGCTTTGAGAAATTAGGGTGGAAAACAACACCCTATTTATATAGTTTTTCACTTTTTCCCAGTTTTACCATGAGTTTTCCACTCCTTTTCTTCAAATGTATTGGATAATTGGAGCACTGATACTGATTTATGGATGTAATGATTACGACAGCCTGTGGAGGGAAAGACGGGCAAGAATTGGTATAGGAAATAACATGCTGGTGAGCAGGTAATTGTATATTGATAAAGCTGAGTACAATTATGCTTCTTTTGGTTGAATTGTCCTCTCCCTATGCTTATTTTTAGCCAGAATTTTCCACTCCTCACCTCAGCTCCAAAGCAATCCTAGGACCCTGTCATAGGTAGGCCTAACAAGTACAAGTAAGAGTGATAGGAATCAGAACCTTCAATTTGCTCATAATGTTTCAGCATTACCAGCAATACAAATATGTTTCACAAGATACATCAAGGCCAGGGTGATACAAAGTGGAGAGGCATATCAGTTTAGATAATTTTATGAAAATATAGATCCAATTTCCAATACCAAAGAGCCCAAAACTTGCAAAAACATTCAACAAAGCACAAATATTGGAAAACAGAGGAGATCCAAACAAATGCCAATGCGACAACAAAGGCAAGCTACATGCGCAGATTTTGGCATAGCTGCGCCATATTTGTCTCTTTTATTATTACGTAAGTGATGCCGTTTGGTTTTCGTCTAATTTGTTTGCCTTGTGGGAAATATCAGGGTAATAGAACAACGTGTAGAACAGTAAGAAATGTAACGCCCAAATGGATTAGACAAGATATAATTTTTCTGGAATTGTTTTGTCTATTATAAATTAAAGGTATTGTTTGCTATCAATAACTTGTATTTCCATAGATTAAATCTTTATTTATTGAATTCAACTCCAGCAAATACACGAATTAGTAGTCGAAGTAGTGTAAGTTTCAGTACCTGTAATAGCATTTGGAAGCGGTCTATTAATACCCTACGAAGTAGTATTCGAGGTAGTGTATATTTCAGTACCAGTAGTAGTATTTGGAAGCGGTCAGCGGTCGTTCCGACGTTTTTTAACCCCCAAGCCCATTTAACCTTTACGCCCAGAATATCGAAAAATGGTAAACAAAAACGTTTTAGCCTAGGCTTGTAGCTATCTGGTTCCGAAGTCGGATTTCAAATATACACCATAGGTTATGAGCCAGCCTCGTCTGAAAATCATCAATTTACATGGAAACCCTATGGTGTAGTAGGTTGTTAACGCCCAAACGCCCGAGTGCTGCCAACCGTTACTGGTGGGGGGGCTGGGAAATATGTTATATGTGTTTTTACATCCCTGACCTCAGCTGTAATCAGAAGCGCAGCCAGGATTTTGCGACGGGGGTGGCTAACCGAAGTGGACCCCTTAGCATTGGCTGATGAGCCCCCTAAAACAAATTATGGACTTGAGATGCTCGCTTTCTGAGGCTAAATTGGGTTTTATCAGGCCTGAAATGGGCCCTTTCTGAGTCCACGATGGCCCCTTTCAGACCCGAGATGGGCCCCTCTGACCCGCGACGGGGCGCAGTGGCGGAAGAGGGGAGGGGGTCACAGGGATCATGACCCCCCTCCCCCCTGGGCCATGGGGGCACCACCGCGCCGGGGCACCAGGGGCACCACCAAAATAAAGCAACAAAATCCGCGCCGCTACGCGGCGCAAATCATTCATTGTTCTTTAAACCAAGGGCACCACCATGCCGTGGGGGCACCACCGGGCCGTGGGGGCACCACCGCACCTTGGGGGCACCACCGTGCCAGTGAACCAAGGGCACCATCGTGACGGTAGGCGGCACTGTGGGGCGAGGGAAAACTCCGAAACACCGGGGCACTGTGCCTCCTTGGATCCAGGAGGGAAAACAATGATCTGGTGCCGCCATGAAATCACAAGCATTGGTCGCTGGAAGAAAAGAAAATCGCGAAGTGATGCTAAATTAAAATTGCTAAATTATGCCCAAAAATGTCTCTTCATGCCACCCGTCCCTTGGGCACCAACCTGGGGCACCAACGTACCTTTATACCAGAGGCAACAACGTATCGGACTCAAGGGGCCCTGGGGACCCCCAATTGGGCTGTTATATATAGATTATAGAACCTTTCGATTTTTTTAGGGTCTAGTTATCTAGACAAACACAAAATAAAGCAAAAAATTCCGCGCCGCCAATCAGTGTTATTTTCCAGTACAAAAGGGTCTAATACAGACTGTACACACTGGCGGCCGCAGGGGGGGGGGAGAGATATAGGGGCCATGGCCCCACCTTTGGCCTTAAATGGGGGGGGGGGCAACTTGTCTTTTGACACCACCTTTTCAAAAGACAAGTTGAAAAGGTGGTGTCAAAAGACCACCTTTTTGCTCCAGACATATTTCCTCGTTTTGACTGCATTCTGGTTCCAATAGCAAAACTTAGTTCTCCAACCCGCTCAAAACCTCAAATTTTGGCGCCACTTCGCGGCGCAATAATAGTTTATCGCATGCATAAGATTTACTGCTCGTAAAAAACGGCTTCCAACCCCGCCCCCCTGGTCACGAAACTCGAATTCCCTCTTGGTCATTTCTTCATCGGCCGTCTGGGGCCGCTCTTGACTGTACAAATAATATATTTTAGCACCATCCGCGGCACTTTAAATAATAGAAAGGGTACGACTGATATTGCAAATACATATAGCCAACATTGCCAATTAAAAAAAGAAGAAGCTGAAATAGCGGCACCCTCAAAATATAGTGGTCCAAATCCGTTGAGTTTTCAGATTTGGTTATAGGTACCACTGCAATTGATGACCTCCCTTGCATATTGCCTGGATCCGCCCCTGATGGAGGGTGTTTTAGCCCCCGTACTATTTACCACTCCCCCCGCTCAACAACTTTCGCTGACGGCGCTCTCATGTGGGAGTATGGCGCCCTTTGTGCGAAATTTGTAGCGAAATTCGAAACACGAAACCAAACTAGAAACCTAGATCCCCACCACCGGCCGAACCTGAGCAGAGACGTAGCCAAGAGGGGGGGGGGGGGGGCATGGGGCCATGCGCCCCCTCCTTCACCCCTCACCCCCCCCCCCCTACCCCCACCTCCTGAGCAAATAAATGTATACTATATAAAATGCGACCTGCTGACGACCAGTTCCCCCCCCCTCCCCCTGGCTGAGGAGCAAAATTTGATTCTACTACTCACGCTCCTCCTGATACAATTTCTGGATATGTGCCTGGACTTGAGCTGAGCCCCCACCCCACCCCCAACTGATTTTGCGAAACTACACCCCTAATGAATCGAGCACACTAAGTAGGTCGCCGTCCTGGGCCAAACTAAACAGCCGATTTCAATGCACTTTTTCAAATGTTTGTTGACTTTTCATTGAAGTTTGGTACATATTCGCAAAAGACAGAGTGCATGAAACATATTATATACCTTCATGATAAATAACAATGCGTAGGCAGGCTAGTTTTAGCTCGGACAGTGAATTCGTTATCAAGTACTTGTGAGTACCGATCGTTATAAGCTTGGAACGCTTATCAACTTTAACTTGAAATATCTTTCGGTAGGAATGTGTATATGTAAAATGTGATAAATTTAAAATATATTTTGGTAACGTCTATCGATTTCAAGTAATAACTCCTTTTGTGTGTGGAAAAATGTCATTATTTCCCTTTAAAGGGAAATAATGACCTGATATATTTTTTTAGCAACAATTGCTTAGGCTACCGTTATGGTATACAAATGACGTGATCTAAACTTAGGAATGAAATACAATTATTTCCTAATTAAAAGTTTGAAGTTTGGACAAATTAAACAGCAAGTACATATACTTCTTTCGGAGGTCATGATCGGTGTTTTCCCTCCACTAACGAAACGCGACATCAATCTGTTTAACGTTGAATACTTACCCAAGATAACTATAACTAACAGGTAGGTCGGAGGTTTGAGTTAAGCCCAAGATATGGCAGTAATATTCTGGGACATTTCTGGCGCTGGAGAGACGTTTCTTAAACTGAGTTGTTTACCTGCGTTTTGCCTTGCCATTTGCTCGGGGATCGTCTTACGGTGTGGGAACGATGTTGCGCTGCTTGAATTAATTCATGCTAATTTCTTGAAATTGTTAACGTTCATATTGACATATATACACAGTCAACTCCTCATAATAATGTATTAACCAATACGCGTTTCATCTTGATACTTAGCTATCCAGTTGTTCCGCAATCCAGACATGTTGATACGATTGTACATTTTCTGAAACATGCTAACGTGATAGTAGGTAACAAGTAAGACTGGGAAGAACAGGATACATTATAAAGAAAGCAACATGATCACAGGCTTGTCTTACAAGATACCATGCAAGAGATGTACAAAGCCATATGGTGAAACTGGAAGTCGGAAGAAGTTAGAACACAAGGCTAATGGAGCACAGGAAATATTTGCAATATCAGAAACCCAAAACAATAGTGAAACATAGTCATGGATGTGGAACTATACCCGGTTGGGAAGGTGCAAGGAGTATTCAAGATAATATAGACAAAAAAAGAAGAATTGCGCTTGAAACTGCAGTACTTGGAAGTCAGAATTTATTAATCCGAAGACTGGAAGAATAACTATCTGAAATGGCTTCATTTTTTTATTTCTCAATCCATAAATTAGATGTCTAACATGTGATTGCTTTGCCTGATGCCTCTTAGGAGACTAATAGGTGAAATAATATCATGTGATGTGAATGCTACAACTACAGCGGCTGCGCCACCTCTCCGGGAGCTTACCATCCACCATACGAATGTCCGTAGCCTAAAGAAACAGCTCGGAAGTCTCCGTGCATAGGCTCCCGTGTTGGAAAGGAACGACGTGTTCAGCTTCTCAGAGACCTGGCTGAACGACACGGTAGCTGACTCAGAGCTGGAGCTAGGATTCAGCGAGCACACATGGTTTCGCCGTGACCGCGCTAGGCTGGGCGGCGGCGTCGCCTGCGCCGTCCGCTCCTCCCTGCTGCCGCTGCGACTGCCGGACCCGCCTGACATCGAGGTGATACTGGTCCGGCTGCAGCGGGCTGCCATCACGATCGCCGTCTGCTACCGCCCGCCTGATGACGACCCCGCCCTGGAGAGGATAGCGGCGGCCCTGTCGGCTCTTCAGCCGGGAGACGGCAGGCTGGTTGTCGTCGGCGACTTCAACCTGCCAGAGGTTGGATGGACGGCGACTCCCGGCGGGGCGACGCCGACCCTGACTAAGACGTCTGGACGAGCGGTGCGGTTTTTAGACGCCGTTGATGTGCTTGGCCTGAAACAGTGGGTAAGCGATCCGACTAGAGGTTCCAATATTTTAGATTTAGCGTTTTCTCGTATTGCCCCGATGTATGTGATAGTTCAGGATAGTCATTTTAACACTGATCATAAAGAGCTGTTAGGAACCCTTCGCCTACCATTGACTCGCCCCCCCCCCCCCCCCAGTCGTCACGCGCCGCACTGCTTTCAATTATAAACGTGCAGATTTTGAGGGAATGCGCCGTAGTCTCGCCCTGATCCCGTGGTCGGTTTTGGATGATGTGAGTGTTGATGAGGCCGTAGACATGTTCTATGACTTGTTGGACTCCGCGATCGCCGATCACATACCGACAGTGGTGTTGCGACGCAGAGTACCGCCTTGGTTCGATCGGACGGTGCGCGCCGCACTTCGACTGAAAGAGGCGGCCTTCCGACGCCTGAAGCGCAATCCTGGGCACGCGAGTGAGACGGACTTTGCTGACCGTAGAAGGGAATTTAAGCACATCGCTAACGCGAAGTATTCTGAATATTTAGTGAAACTTACAGATGATTTTAAGACTAACCCCAAACGATACTGGTCATTTTTAAAGTGTGTTACTAAGAAGGCGTCTGTCTCACCTGTTTTGATCGATTCGAACGGCAGCCATGTGACCGGTGACTACGAACGAGCCACTGTACTTAATGAAGCTTTCGCTTCAAAGTTTACCGATCCGAGAGTGCGAACATTTCCGGACGCTCCAGAATATCATGTACTCGATAGCCTTGATGAATTTACTGTGACTGATAGTGCCGTCCTAAGCGCCCTCAAGTCTGTAGCGCCCAACAAGGCATGCGGCGCTGATAACATCAGCGCAAGGATTATCTCTGAGTGTGCGGATGAGCTCGTTGTGCCGATGACCAAAATTTGTAACCTTTCTGTGAGAGGTGGTGTATTTCCGGAGAGGTGGAAGCAGGCGAACATTATCCCGTTGTTCAAGAAGGGTGACAAAAAAGTACCGGGTAATTACCGGTCAGTGTCCCTGCTCCCCCTCTTTGGAAAGATCCTCGAACGCGTCGTATATGACCAGTTATCTAATCATGTAAAACCGGTTTTATGTGAGCAGCAGCATGGCTTCATTCCAAAACGCTCATGTATCTCGAATCTTGCGGTGTACTTGCACTCTGCGTGGGGGGCCATATCTGGCGGGTACCAGACGGACGCTATTTATACTGACTACTCGGCCGCCTTTCAAAGTGTCAATCATGCGCTTGTTGTTCACAAACTCATAAATTCTTATAATTTGCAAGGAAATGCTCAAAAATGGTTCGTCTCGTACCTGTCGGGTAGGCGTCAGAGGGTCATCGTCAATGGGAAGACATCCGAGTGGAA
This sequence comes from Chirona hameri, assembly GCA_036785665.1. Classification (NCBI taxonomy): domain Eukaryota; kingdom Metazoa; phylum Arthropoda; class Thecostraca; order Balanomorpha; family Balanidae; genus Chirona; species Chirona hameri. The sequence goes on from JAXIVJ010003295.1 coordinate 73,644, forward strand.
ACCGGTCCTCTCAGGTGTTCCGGAAGGGTCCATTCTGGCCCCTTTGGTCTTCTCGTTGTTTATAAACGATTTGCCATCCGTTATCAACTCCGGCTGTCTGCTTTACGCAGACGACGTTAAACTTTATCGCAAAATTGAGTCCCCTGCTGACGGACTTCGGCTTCAGGAGGACCTGGACCGGCTGATTGCCTGGTCTGTCAGCTGGGGACTCACCCTAAATCCCAGTAAATGCAAGTCGTTTACGATGACCCTCAGACGCGCACCTGTCCAGACAGATTACTTCATTGATAACACAGAGTTAGAGCGAGTGTCACAGATCCGTGATCTGGGAGTCATGATAGATTCAAAGCTGACCTTTGCGGCCCATGTGAACTGTACGGTACGCAAGGGCAACCGAGCACTTGGGCTCTTGATTCGGTCGTTCCAACATGCGGGACGAGATAAATTTAGGCAAAGTGCCCTTATGGCTGCTTACTATGCCAATGTGCGCTCAGTTTTAGAGTACGGCAGCGTAATCTGGACAGGTGCGGCCAAGGCCCACACTGAGCGGGTCGATCGGGTACAGCACAAATTCCTCATGTGGCTTCAAGCACACCATCATGCTGGCTTTTCTTCTCTTTCGTACCGAGATCTTTTGCAATATTTCAAAGTCACCTCTCTGGCTTCTCGGAGAATCCAGCATGATATTCTGTTTGCTCGCAGCGTCTTTGACAACAGACTGGACTCAGGAACTCTCTTGTTCAATTTGCCTTTGAGAGTGCCTGCCCGATCGACCCGCTCGCGAACCCTGCTCGCGGTGCCCCATGCACGAGTGAGCACTGTACAAAGTGGACTGTTTGTCAGGATTCCGAAAATAGTTAACATCTTCTTAAATAGTGATATTGTGGATGCAGATATGTTCGGAGGCAACTTTTACAGTTTTAAAAAACAGTGTCCTCAAGTATGTGGCGTCGCTTTAAACTTATACGATTGCTGTTGCTTTTTTGTATTTATTTATACATTTATGATGTGTTTATGTTTTACTATGTATTTAGTAGTTTACCATCGTGTTTTATTTCTCACGACTTCGCCTGTTATTGGAGTCTTGCTCTGTTGGCGATCAATAAAATAAATAAATAAAAAAATAAAAAAATAAATGCACTTTGAATGTATGTTTGCAGTGTCAATCATCTATTGTTTTGTATGTCCTATTTTTAATGACCAACTGAAGAAGTATCAATATGAAGCATGTCTTGGTCAATAAATTAATATGATGAGTTGACTGTTTATTCTTGAAACACTCTGGCACCTAAATAGTGTCTGAAAAAACAGCATCAATACTTTTTCTGATATTGTACCTATTATTGTATCAAGTATGATACGTGATGTTAGCTTGAGCGCATCCTTGGGTGGATAGGATAACCATTCTAAAATATATTTGAGGATTTAAGCTATCCTTAGTTTGTATTATTTCTGTATATAAGGAGATTATCAGTTAACGTATTATCCTGGTTACAATTAATGCGTGCCATGACTACCATTTACTGCTAAGTGCCACTCCAGCAGTACTTACATTCTGACACCAACACCTATCGACATTCATCAACCATTTTGAGCATCTGTGATTTGAGCCATTGTAATTTCCATATTTCTTACAAACATGTACTAGCTGCTACTCAAATCATTACCGATGTGATATTCTCCATTCTGATCTTTCCGCTCCACGTTTATGCATGTTTGGTGCTTATTAGTGCTGGTAAACATCTACTATGGACATTTGTATGCTATCATATGCAAATGTCAATATTTAATTCACTATGTTGGTGTGTGTGTGTGTGTGTGTGTGTGGGGGGGGGGGGGGGGGGGGTCGGAATGTGTGTATGTGTGTTGTGAATGTGTTCCCACCTAGATGCATGTGTATGTGTTTAAATGAATAGAATGAATGTGTACGTGTTTGCGAATGTAAATGTGTTCCCACCTACAATCTACATGCATGTGTATGTGTTTTAATAGAATGAATGTGTATGTGTTTGTGAATGTGAATGTGTACACTTCCCACATAGTACCCTATTCCTCAGGAACACAACATAATGTGTTCATTATATTGTTGTGGTGGTGGTGGTGGTGGTGGTGGGGGGTGGGGGGTGGGGGGTGGGGGTGGGGGGTGGGGGGGTGGGGGGGGGGGGGTAAAATAACCCCCTTTAACCAGATTGGTTATTTATTTGACACTGATTGAATTGATTGGAATCGTTCAATCAAAATTCCTTGAATAAAAACAAAATATTCACCACCAGATCTTTTGATTCTTGAATCGTGATTGGATCAAATCCTGCATCAAATCAAGGCTAATTGAATCAAAGATGTATCGATTCTTAACGATTCAAGTACACTGGTAAATTGTGCAAATACATGCAGATTGCAGTCCCATTTTCTACATTCATTTATACTGAAATAGTGTTGCTGTAACAATGTTTTAATGATCATATATATATATATATATATATATATATATATATATATATATATATATATATATATATATATATATATATATATATATATATGTATGTTTCCATTTGTATTTATTTGACATACATTCACCACATATATTCAAATGTTGAATCAAACATGAATTGATTAAAATATTTGCTTTTATCCTTTCAATTGGAAAGAAACAATTCTATTTAAAAAAAATCGGTAATCCAACGGTGATTGAATGATTCAGATTCCAAAATGAATCATGATTGAATCGTTCCGAAAAAGTTGAAGCAATAACCAGTCTGCCTGTAACTAGAAAACTAAAGGTCTAGAAAGACGCGAACAAAGCGGTTGAAAGCTCTTAACAAGGCCATTTGACGTTATTTCAGGCATGATTTGGCTCAGGTCAATAATGAGGTCACCAAAGGTCAAATTTTCCAAGTATAGGAATTTGCTACAGAAACCCCCCCAATATCTGTAGTATGATAGCTAGTATGATAGCTAGTATGAGAGCATAGTATGATAGCTAGGAACGAACGGAAAAGGCAACCGAAAGCTCATGAAAAATTAAATAGCTTGAGTTTTTTCAAATTAAAAAAAGCTCAGGTCAATCGTTTAGGCCCCAGAGGTCAGCAAAGGTCACGGGGGCATTTTGTCCCCCAAAACGCTTTCATAAATACCGTGTTATTGGTTGGACATATACCAATGATGTTAACACTATCGTGTTTGTCTCGTCAAGGCGCTTCGAACCATAGTAATGGTGACCTAGTTTGGTCAACTTCAAAATTTGACCTCAGGTCAAGGTTATTTGGTGACCCAGGTAGGTCATGTTGCATATGGAGCGACCGACTCGACGAGAAAACACAGTGGTGTCGTTTGCACGTCTCTATCTTTATTATATCAAGAGTTATTGGAAAAAATGCTGGTGACCTGAGATGACCTCAGCTGACCTTGCAGAGGTCACAGAACAATAATTGGACCCGGATCATCAATAATGAGCGAAAATAGTATGATTCTTAAAGAATTGGCCTGATCTAAAGCATTTTCTCTGAATAGGAAACATTTGTATATTTTCCCATTTACTTATAATGGGAGGTCACGAAAATGACCTGACCTTAGGTCACCGATACAACAAATCCGAGATAAACGAATTTTAGGTACGTATGGCCTTATGCAATCCTGAAAGTTTCAAATCTCTCGGACAAACACTGGCTTTGGCACGACCGCAAACATGTTTGGAGATAAGATCACTTGACGTGACCTGGTGACCTAACCTGATATAACCTGCAGTTAAAACTTTCACAAAATGTTGGTAATTGATGCCCGAATAGCTGTGCCAAATTTGGTGGCGCGGCGTAACGCTGTTTTCTCGCTATTTCCACAAAAGCTCACGGGGGTGGGGTCAACATGACCCCCACACCACCAGTGCGAGGGTTAACATGCATACCTTTGGCCAATGTTTAGGCGCATTTCAGACACTCTTTAGGCCTAAAAGTGGGCATTCTCAAAAACAGAAGAAAACGAACTTAACATGTGTGCCAAAAACACATTCTATTTACCACCCGGTGACAGAAATTTTTAGGTCATAAGTTGGGTCAGTTTACGTGTTAAGTCAATGGTGAAGGGAAAACTTCAAGCCCACGTGACGTCATGTCACGTGACGCTACCAAATCCTCTCCGTTGGGGGCCGTACCTACCTCTCGTTGAATTACCTCTCAACAAAGTGTATGCACTAAATAAGTCGCCGTCCGGGACGAAACTAAACTGCCGATTTTAATTCCCTTTTTACATTTTTTGTTGATTGTTCATAAAAGATTGGCACATGTTCGCAAAAGATAGAGTGCAGGAAACATATTGCATACTTTCATGACAAACGAAGGGAGGCTAATTTACTGAATTCGTTACCGAGTAGGTACTTGCTGAGTACCGACCGTTATAAGTGTGGAACGCTATCAACTATAACTTGAAATATCTTTCGGTAGAAAAGTTTGTATGCATAATGTGACGAATTTACAATATATTTTGGTCTAGTCTGTCGATTTCAAGTAATAACTTCATTTGTGTGGGAAAAGGTCATTATTTCTCTTTAAAGGGAATAGGTCACCTTGAAAGTTGTATTGAAATTCAACCATACGGTGCATCTTGAGCTCAAAACTATGGATATGACTTTCGCTTGGACAACTGATGGATATATGTGGAGAAATAAGTAAGTTTCTCTTTGCATTTCACGAGAAATCGTACAGCAGTAGTAGTAGCAGCAGCAGTAATCGTACCTTCTGGCTCCGCCTGACGCCAAGTACAGTATCTGATAAGGGGCCGCCTCGCCGCCCGGGCGGCTGAGCGGATGTTTACGAGGCGTCGTGATCAGAGACTACGTGCCAGAGAGTGTACCTGCCTCCGCAGCGAGCATTCATGTCTCGATCGTGGCCCGAAACAGCGGACATGAAACCGGGCCCACTAGTCCTGTGTCGAAATTACTTAACGTAAGGGGGTATTTTTTTTTCTCACCACAACCCATTTTTAGATCTGCTCTACAAATCTGCTATCTCAGTCCAAGACCCCATGTTAAAGGTGAACTATTCCCTGTAATTAAATATAGGCAGAATAATTGTTCGCGCTGCTTCGAGGGCGGACAAAATAAATTCCCCAACTGATTACTTGCCGTTAGTAACTACGCCCGTTATTGACAAATTTAAATAAGTGAACATTTTCTCTTCTGTTACAAGTTTTCTAAGGCTTCTCGGTTTACTTCTGGGATTTGAAAGGCTTCTCTCTGGTTATAATGGATTGTGAGGGCATCCTTGACAGGCGCCCCTCTGCTCAGCTCTTCGTCTGTATCATTTTATCTGCTGCTAACCGGAGTTCCCATGGCCCGAACACGAAGAAGTAGCTGCGTCCGAAGCAGGACCGAGCGACCACAGTACCGAAACGTGGAACTCTCGCCAGTATCGCCGCAGCAATGATTTCGTGTTGAAACAGTTTACAAGCATGTAGACCGGCGGAGTGTTTTTTTCCTGACCTTTAAGTCTTCACTGTCTATACTTTTTAGCGTGGATGTGTGGTTTTTAACTTTGCTTCCGTCTTAACTTGACTTTGCTGGAATAAACCATCTTGCATGGAAAGGTGCTGAGATCGTGAATAAAAAAACGACGGAAACACGATGAACCATATTTATTCGATTATATCTGAACCCCCAAATTACACAGAAATGAGGGATGTCCATTACAGCAGCTAGTATAGCAGCGACTGTGCTGTGTATATCTGGGCAACATCTACCCAGATCATAATGAATGACTAGAATAATGACTCGAATTCAGCCTACACGTCGTGTAGGTCAGACACTTCGACGTGTAGGCTTTTGGTATGTTGATGCATCCAGATCCCGCATGCCCGGCCTTGGCTTCCTGATACGCACAGCCAAAGTTTCTTTAACAAGTTTATTTTCTTGAAAAAAGCAATGTGCCCTGTCTTTTTTAGGTGGCATGGTCAAACTTGTGGTAAGCAAACTTCGTTTTTCCGGATGGCCGGAGGCCCAATTTACACTGTTGACCTGAAGCCATTCTCATTAAAAAAATGGCCTCTGGACCCGGCGCTTGGAATGTTCATCGTCGAAACAGCGCCTCGGAAATGCAGCAGCAAAGCCAAATAATATGCAAGTATTTTACACACTGCCCAAACATAACAAATTTCCAATCATGAGGCCATTCTTGATTATTGTCTTTCCATGCGCATTCAAATGCTTCCAATCAGGACAAATTGAATGTACCGATGCCAGAATGGTTCTTTTGTTGCTTTTTGGTCACCGGGAGGGGACGGGAGATTACGGATGTTAGTAATTTCATAGTTTACAACTGGGTGGGCAAATTATCGCCACTGGGTGGGCATCTTGGAGCACTGGGTGGGCATTTGCCCACCCAGTTACTTACTTACGGGAGGCCCTGAAATACACACAGATATACACAACAAAATCCATTATACTTATTACCGAGCGGGCGCGAAGCGCCCGTGAGGTTTCTCGTCAACTTACTAGACAAATTTACATTTGACCCGGCCCGACCCGGCCTAACCCGGCTATACAGACGCTTTTAGGAAACTAATAACTTTGCAACCACTGCTCCGATTGAGATTGGGTCTTCACCATTGGATAGGTCCATCAAATCAATTTTGTTTTTGGTATGGTGCGTTCTGATAGAGGTAGTACCACATCGCGTGGCAGTTGGCAAACGCGAACGTCAAAATGAACACAAAACCTTGCTAAAATGATTCTTGATCAAAAATGGCTGTATTATTCTAAGCATTGATTTATACGCTGAAGCAGGCAACGCTCAGGACGCACTCCCTTTTGGCGGATTTGAAAAGGAGATCATGAACAATTTAATACAACTGAATTTTTATGTTGGCATGCATTGCGGCCTGGCAATTTTTCTGGAGGACTAAAATGACTGTGTTACTACCACGTGTGCTCCCTTACCGTTTCATATTTCAAACCTGTTTTAGCTTTACCAGAGCGCGCTCGCTCGGTCATCGCCCAAAAAGGCGTTTTACTGGTTTTACCTAAAGTAGTAAAGAGCGACCCCAGAGGCTTACGCAGGTTACACTGGACGTCAGTAAGGTGGCCACCAGGACCAGGACGAAGACGGCTAAGCATGTGTGGTGCGTACCCTACAATCAGAATATTCCTCTCACAACCGACATGGTCTAGCTTCTATCAACATACACGACAGCGTTTCAATCTTAAATCTACAACAATCTACTTCAATCCACTACTCCAATCTACTTCAATTTACTACTCAATCTACACCAGTGCCCGTTAAAGACCACCTGTTGATTGGGCGAACCGGCGAGCACGGCGCTACGGCCACTACGTCGTCCAAGCACGTCGACACTGACACCGTGGCCGTGCTCAGAGCAAATTCTCTTCAGATCCTGCCCACGTTCTGAAGACCCGGCCGGAAGCAGCTTCACGCACGCACAGCACACAAAGAAGGGCAATCAGAGGCAGTAAAGAGGACACCGCAAAGGTCGACCAGATGCCGACTGACTGGCGCGATAGCTCCGGATCAGTTCAAGGTCATGTGTGTGTGTGTGTGTGTGTGTGTGTGTGTGTGTGTGTGTGTGTGTGTGTGTGTGTGTGTGTGTGTGTGTGTGTGTGTGTGTGTGTGTGTGTGTGTGTGTGTGTGTGTGTGTGTGTGTGTGTGTGTGTGTGTGTGTGTGTGTGTGTGTGTGTGTGTGTGTGTGTGTGTGTGTGTGTGTGTGTGTGTGTGTGTGTGTGTGTGTGTGTGTGTGTGTGTGTGTGTGTGTGTGTGTGTGTGTGTGTGTGTGTGTGTGTGTGTGTGTGTGTGTGTGTGTGTGTGTGTGTGTGTGTGTGTGTGTGTGTGTGTGTGTGTGTGTGTGTGTGTGTGTGTGTGTGTGTGTGTGTGTGTGTGTGTGTGTGTGTGTGTGTGTGTGTGTGTGTGTGTGTGTGTGTGTGTGTGTGTGTGTGTGTGTGTGTGTGTGTGTGTGTGTGTGTGTGTGTGTGTGTGTGTGTGTGTGTGTGTGTGTGTGTGTGTGTGTGTGTGTGTGTGTGTGTGTGTGTGTGTGTGTGTGTGTGTGTGTGTGTGTGTGTGTGTGTGTGTGTGTGTGTGTGTGTGTGTGTGTGTGTGTGTGTGTGTGTGTGTGTGTGTGTGTGTGTGTGTGTGTGTGTGTGTGTGTGTGTGTGTGTGTGTGTGTGTGTGTGTGTGTGTGTGTGTGTGTGTGTGTGTGTGTGTGTGTGTGTGTGTGTGTGTGTGTGTGTGTGTGTGTGTGTGTGTGTGTGTGTGTGTGTGTGTGTGTGTGTGTGTGTGTGTGTGTGTGTGTGTGTGTGTGTGTGTGTGTGTGTGTGTGTGTGTGTGTGTGTGTGTGTGTGTGTGTGTGTGTGTGTGTGTGTGTGTGTGTGTGTGTGTGTGTGTGTGTGTGTGTGTGTGTGTGTGTGTGTGTGTGTGTGTGTGTGTGTGTGTGTGTGTGTGTGTGTGTGTGTGTGTGTGTGTGTGTGTGTGTGTGTGTGTGTGTGTGTGTGTGTGTGTGTGTGTGTGTGTGTGTGTGTGTGTGTGTGTGTGTGTGTGTGTGTGTGTGTGTGTGTGTGTGTGTGTGTGTGTGTGTGTGTGTGTGTGTGTGTGTGTGTGTGTGTGTGTGTGTGTGTGTGTGTGTGTGTGTGTGTGTGTGTGTGTGTGTGTGTGTGTGTGTGTGTGTGTGTGTGTGTGTGTGTGTGTGTGTGTGTGTGTGTGTGTGTGTGTGTGTGTGTGTGTGTGTGTGTGTGTGTGTGTGTGTGTGTGTGTGTGTGTGTGTGTGTGTGTGTGTGTGTGTGTGTGTGTGTGTGTGTGTGTGTGTGTGTGTGTGTGTGTGTGTGTGTGTGTGTGTGTGTGTGTGTGTGTGTGTGTGTGTGTGTGTGTGTGTGTGTGTGTGTGTGTGTGTGTGTGTGTGTGTGTGTGTGTGTGTGTGTGTGTGTGTGTGTGTGTGTGTGTGTGTGTGTGTGTGTGTGTGTGTGTGTGTGTGTGTGTGTGTGTGTGTGTGTGTGTGTGTGTGTGTGTGTGTGTGTGTGTGTGTGTGTGTGTGTGTGTGTGTGTGTGTGTGTGTGTGTGTGTGTGTGTGTTCCAGAGGCCAGAGCTACCCTTACCTGGCCAGCTGTCTTGTAATCTAAGCACTGTTAATAGGATTATATGAGCAGTGAGCATACTGGTAGGTATCACTGATTTGGCCCCAATCCACTGCTGTGATAGGTAGCTAATCTACATAGTGTCATACAAAATGTTCCACGCTCTTTTTCATCTGTGCAATGAACATACTGTTTATTGTCCTTTGTTTATTTTATTTTTGTAGAATCTTCACTCTAAGGTAACAACTAAGAAGTATTAAATAAGTGTTTGCTTTAAAATAAATGCTGGCATTTTTTTTTTGCTAGTTAACTAAAACTAGTTCTAGTTGATAAAATGGTGTGAAACACTCAACACTGGTGAATACGATACCTAATATTTTATACTTGTTTCAGAAACATCCGTCACGGAAGTCGGCGATAGATCAGTATTCAGTAGATGCAACCAAATATCTTGAAAGTATATTAATAATACATTATTTGTATGTTCATTCAGGTCAGCAGTCTTAAGTCTTTGTGCATTGTTTCTTCATTTCGTCGTGTTAAATGCTACATTAAAAACGCTGGAGAAAAAAATAACGCTGGACATTCTAAATCTTTTACGTGTCGCTTAGTGACACTCTGTCATTGTGGAAAACAATGGAATGGAAGTATGAGTTGTCTCCTGTATCCTAGAATATACTTCTGACGACATCATTTTAAGATATTTTACTTCATCTTCTAATAAGCGTTGCGCACACAGCTAGTTTGTGCATGTAAGTGCAGTATACCCAGTATTGCAGTTATTTACTGAGTATGCTTGCACAAAGCGAAAAGCTGCGTCTATAGTGTTAATCCAGCTTTACTTTTACCATAGATCAATGTGCTATTGAAGGTAAGCTGTATGCCCACCTTAATATAATATATTACTTGTCATAATCTCAAGGATCACGCAATTTTCGAAGCATTAATATGGCGTAAAGTTACGAAATGTTCCAGCTGAACACTAACATATAATTGCACTGTGTGCCCTTGCTTAAGGGAAACAGTTCACCTTTAACATGGGGTTTTGAGTTGAGATAGCCAAGTTGTAGCCCATGCTCGAAAATGGACTTGAGAAGCTTTCACATCTTCATAGAAACCCCTTAATTAATTAAAATTGGCTTACCGGAGTCCTAGAAGCCGGGACGAGTATCCGTCGTGAGCTCCCATCGCTGATTGGCTGATTTGACGTATGATTATGACGTATTGCTTGAGGAAAAAGTATTATAAACATTGAAATATATAGCGCTAGACAAGAACATGCTGTTTCAGTACCCTATTCCCTTCATTGCACGAATGAACTTTGAGAGATATATCGCTAAAATCGTCTATAAACGCTTTTCTCATCAATATTCTTAGGGAAATTATACGTCACGCACGTGCAGATGTACTAATTTTGCATTAATTCACTCCATTCAGAGGCAAACATCTGAATTGGAATTAAATAACTCACATTATAATTTGCTTTTTCCCCGTTCATATATATATATATTTGTATGGCTTACTAGTAACATGATAATTCATTTCTAGCTTCTCTCAATTATTTCTGATATTTTTTAAGGTGGACTGTTTCCTTTAACATAAGGGAATTATCATACACAATGTGTAGCTTACCGCTTTAAGTAAATGGTGGTAATAACACCGTCGTGTTGCTTAGTGACATCAATTAAATATGGTGTTGTTAAATATTTTACATTCAGCGTCATATTTCCCATGTTTTGTACGCCACTATAAAATATTGCTTGCTAACTACATACCTCCATACTAAGTCAGTTTTAACATTCTTAGCACTTTCTCGTTGCACTCTAGTGGCATGCTAATAATCAGCTTCTACAACTTAAATAAACAGCCCCAAAAAGCGAGTTTTGAAGAAGGTCGAAAAGTCACACAGAAGGCGTAGACATTTATTGTGATCATATGCAGCTCACACTCGTCACATTGACTGACAACTTGAATAACAGCATACAGGACTGAACTTTCCGACATTTCATTGTTAAATAGATGAAAAAGACAACGTCGGAGCACAATCCGACACAAGCCGATGAGATGATGAGAAGACAGACGCAGAGGCAGGCAACAACACAGTCATCCAGCGGGCTGAATGTGCCGGTACCGTTTTGTACTTTTAACTACGTACTTATTTACCGGCGTCGGCTGTCCTGTCTCTCGCAATGCCTTATAGGGAGCGCACTCCAGTTCAGTTCACAATCCGCATGGTCAACGCACGGTGTTCAGCCGGGGACAACTAGCCCCGCCGGAACAAGTTACCGAAGTTCTGTCCCTGATTGACTGTCTGCGCCTGCGCGTTGGACAGGTTGATGTTGCCGAAGGGGCTGTTGAGCTGCAGGTTGCTGGCCAGCGCCACGCCTCCCGATAGAGAGACGCCGTTCGGGTTGTTCTGGTTCTGGCTGACGACGTTGGCGTTCACCTGGGTGATGCCGGTGTTGCCCTGCTGGCCCTGTATGACGTTGGCGTTGGCCTGCGTGTTGGAACCACCGTTGTTGCTGAAGCCACCGTTGTTGTTGAAGCCACCGTTGTTGTTGGAGCCACCGTTGTTGTTGAATCCACCGCTGTTGAAGCGGTTGGGACGGAAGCGGTTGAAGGAGTTGTTGGGCCTCGTGAAGCGGCGCCGGTTGTTGTTGAAACGTCGTCGGTTGAAGCGTCGGCCCTGTGGGGCCGCTTCACTCACCACCAACATGGCCACCAGGACCAGGACGAAGAGGGTCCGAACTGAAACAACTGCAGAAACCGCTGTCAGTTTGGCAGTGTGACGGTAGTCGGAAAAACCCAAGTGGAAGTTTAACATTAGTCAAAAGCAGATGATATCATGGCTACCACACGTTCTTGTCAATGTCGCATGCAGTATCCTGGCATATTATGCAAAATAAACAGATTACAAATGCGTAGTTAATTTTATAGCGAAGTATCTAAATGAGATATGAGAAATACTAGAAGGAAAAACTCAACCAATCGATATATTTTGTTGGTGAATGTTCTTTGCTAGCAAAATTCTGGCATCATCAATTGTTCTATAGTGCAATCGTCAGGCACCCATGCTGATCCAGACATAGATCAAAATCAAAGACCCTTCATTTCATTTTTCACGATTTAAATATGTATATTGGCTCTACCGGTTGATAAAGGCGCTGGACGGGAAAACTGCAAATGGGGGGAGACGAGAAAGACGGGAAGACGGGTCTCGCCCTCTGCACCATTTCTGAGTTGAACAGCAGCCTATAATTCGAGAACGTCTGCTGCCTGCATTACCAGCGCGTTCAACCGTGAGCTTGACGTCTGTATGACCTTTTCACCTTGGCTGCATGAGATGCGCGTCTGGCGCGGGCCGGCCCTACCCTGCCTGGGTTCAGACCCACTCATCGCTGCCTCCCGGGCCGTTCCCAGGCGCTCCGGACCGCCGCTGCCGCCGCCACCGCTGGGATGGCCGGCCGCCTCTGAATAGTTGACCTTGTAGTAGTCTGTCAGGCAGTCCCGACCCTCCAAACTACACCACGCCACGCCTCGGGCTACGACAACTGGACATTGGACCACCCGAACCCCGCCCCGGGCACATGAACCAGGCATGCCATCTGACTATTACAGAGAAGGCCTCATCAAATGCCGTCCAGCAACACGTGTTGGCTTCAACCGAGATTGCAGTACAGTTTGGGAGGGGGAAGTATGGGGGGCAGTGGTGTGACCGACGCCACACATGGGTTCTCTGCCGATCGAGCCACGGCTTGGCTGGCGGCTCGCGGACTACCTATTAATCATCGGGCCACATAGCTGAAGTCGCGAAGCTGGCCCGGAGCCACCCGACAGCTAAAGAGGAATCCGTTAGTGTGACCTCGACGCAGTCGAAGGCAGGGCGTTCCATGCATGACTGTCCTGCATAGCTCGAGCTGAGTCAGGTCTCATCACTCACCGGAGCTACAGGCTGTGTGCACCCTGACAGGTAAATCGTAACTGATCAGGGATTCTTACTGTGAAATCAGTATGGCGCGAAGTAAGCGAGGCTCCAGTTGCTCCTTGTGAGAAGCATGTTAAACTTGAGGAGCGATTGTTCAGGTTTGATCTTTATCTCAGACGGTATATTGCAAATTGAGCGCCAGATGGGTCCCACCAAGGCCAGATTGGCCTTCAGGCAACAAGACCGGCATTAAAATCTCGTCAAACGGCTGCTTGAATAGTTATTTTGATATAATTGCGGACTTTGAGCAGCTTTCGTGCACGTTAATAGGCAATTCTACATAGCATAGGTGACAGATTTGTGAAATACATGGCGGGTTGATTTGGAGAAGTCAGAAGGGAACGGTTGATTGTGCAGTACAAATTCACATCTTTCATGTCTACATATCTAGCAAATTTGCGCTACGGTTATAAGTTATAACCGTGGCAAAATGTCCCTCCATTTGCTCTCGTTCGAATACCAAACGCTCGCTCCTGCCTTTACCATATACGTTAAAATATTGTTTTTTTCTCGAGAAGTTTCTGATTTTTTAAAAATAAATATAATTTCTGAATAAAAGTATGTATTACACACAATATACAAAAGCGTACATACGTTGTAAATGATTGCATGATTTTTTATTATTTTTCCTTTGGGTTAACTACAAATTAAAAAGCATAGGCGTAGGTTTTCAGTTGATGGGCATAGTAATTGAAATACAAATATAAAAAGAGAAATTAAGATTTCTTATAAAATGCGTCTTATATTGACTTTTAAATAAGACAACGATGTCAAAATCGGTTCGGCAACTAAAAACAAACGAACTATTTGAAAGCGCAGCTTTTGATTTTCAGGACACTGGCTCAAAACTCATAACTTCAGTCGCTGTACACGAAAGCACGCAATATAAGCTATAACTAAACAAAGCAATTTTCCTCTACTAAAACGAAGTTCGAGGGAAAAACATTTATGTATCTACATAACGAACCACTACAACCTTACAAAGTTTCAAATCTGTCACCATCTCTAGCCATGCATTAATTCGAATCCTAACTACAACCGCGAGCAAAAAACACCTCACCGCAACAAACACCACTGGTTCTGGATGCCAGAGCCGCCATCCCACCGCTTCACCATTGCACCACTCCCACCACCACCTGTTGCGCAGATGGTCCGGCGGCTGGCCGGAGCGCGGGCCCCGTGGGGCCGCGGTCACTCACCCATGCTGGCGGACTGAAGCGGGCTGTATTGTGATCAGCTGGTGCGGAGGACGCTCGACTGAGGAGCCGCGGCCGGGACGGCAGGTTTTAACGGCGCTGATCCAGCCCGCAGCGGCCGGCAACGCTCAAACCTGGGATTTTCCAGACAGACCACTGTGGGTGTGGTGGTCGGAAGGGGGGGGGGGGGGAGGCAGGGAACAGTAGGGAACGGAGGGACGAGTATGGGGATGGGAAGGGGACCAAGGAAGACAAAACTGGTCTACCAAGGTCACTCGAGGAATGACGACTCGGACTTCTTTGGTAATTGAGATGCTCAGACAGGTTTGGGACCGGAAAGGACCGGGAAGGACGTAGGAAGAACGCGTGAGGTAAAACAAGTGAGTGCATTCGGATTTATGTCACGGTCGGTATTCTTGTCTTCCTTGTAAAAGACAAGGAAAAAGTACGTACTTGTAGTGCTACCTGGCTAAGCTATTTTAAGTCCTTAGGTAAGAAGTAATTAGTCTGGATCAGTCCTTACCAGTCTTTAAGCCAATATTTACCAGTGCCTTATTTGCACGGAGCCACGTTTTTCAGTTTGCATCCCAATATCGTACTACCAGACACGACGCCTTCATCTTTCGACCAGCCATATACCGCTGCTCTACTGGCTGTCCACAATACCACTGGTGGATTCCCCACCAAAGTACCTTTTCAGAGGAGCCGCCAATACTGCAGCGCCAGCCTTGTGTGGCGAGTTGAAGCTAACACGGCACTTGCGGCTGGCTGCGATAAGCTGAAGGGCGTATGTAGGCTGCCCGACAGTCGCACAACACAGACCAGCCTGCTGCCTGTCAGCACGGGGAGGGAGAGAGGAGAGAGAGGGAGGGAGGAGAGGGAGGGAGAGAGGGGAATGAGGGAGAGAGGAGAAGGAGGGAGAGAGGAGAGGGAGGGAGGGATGAGAGGGATGGAGAGAGGAGATATAGGGAGAGAGGAGAGGGAGGGAGGGAGGAAAGAGAGGGAGAGAGGAGAGGGAGGGATAGAGAAGAGGGAGGGAGAGAGGAGAGGGAGGGAGAGAGGAGAGGGAGGGAGGGAGGAAAGGGAGGGAGAGAGGAGAGGAGAGGGAGGGAGGGAGAGAGGAGAGGGAGGGAGAGAGGAGAGGGAGGGAGAGAGGAGAGGGAGGGAGGAATTAGAGGGAAGGAGAGAGGAGAGAGAGGGAGGGAAGAGAGGGAGGGAGAGAGGAGAGGGATGGGGAGAGGAGAGGGATGGGGAGAGGAGAGGGAGGGAGAGAGGAGAGAGAGGGAGGGAGGAGAGGGAGGGAGAGAGGAGAGTGAGGGAGAGAGGAGAGTAAGGGAGAGATGAGAGGGAGGGAGAGAGGAGAGGAAGGGAGAGAGGAGAGGGAGGGAGAGAGGAGAGATAGGGAGAGAGGAGAGGGAGGGAGAGAGGAGAGAGAGAGGGAGGGAGGAGAGGGAGGGAGGGATGAGAGGGATGGAGAGAGGAGAGGGATGTAGAGAGGAGAGGGATGGAGAGAGGGGAGGGATGGAGAGAGGAGAGGAGGAGGGAGAGAGGCGAGGGAGGGAGAGAGGAGAGAGCTGAGAGAGCCGCAGAGGTCAAACGGAGGTCGGCCGCGGCCGCGGCAGTCTGCGTTTGTGGAGGGCTTAGTCGGGGTTAGGGATGGGATAGACGGAAGCAGTGGCTGCAGCGCGCACTATGCTGAGGCTTGTTAGGCATTCGCGCAATGGTTCGTGCTCTTGGGACATATAAGGAAACGAAATATCCATATAGGAAATGAACGGAGAAGTCATTGCTCAACGGTTCCCTGTTTGATTAAATTTACAGTCACTTCACTGAATCCCACTGCTGTAACAGGAGCCTTTTCTTCCAAAGCAATTTGGTGGCATGATATGGCAGTTTGCGCCATCATTTAACAAAAGGTCAAAACCTTGTGCTTAGAGTCTTATAGCAATACTTTTTTGCGGGCTAGTTTCGGTCTTCGTTCTACCTTTATATTCCTTTAAGCCTTACTTACAACATTCGAAGTTCACGCAAGCATGTCGCACTGATGAATCGGCTAGTTGTTGAGACTGGTCGATGATTTGGCCTCAAAGTTTAACGGATCCCGCCGGG